>JAODUH010056710.1:0-27957 GCA_027564835.1 Typhlichthys subterraneus
GCATGCCTGTGTCAGCAGGAGTAGACACGCCCCCTAGCCACCACTAACCCCTCAGCAGTGCAGGATCCTCACAGTGATACTAAAAAGGGAAAGAGAGAGAGGGATACTATATATATATATATTTATAAAAATAAAAATATACTGTATATATTGAAAATTAAACCACACTCCTCAGACGTTAGCAATTTATGATTGAAGTGATAGAAGTTGATGTAGCCAGTCACACTACAACAGACAAAGTAAAATGGAAGAGTTTTAAGCTGTTTTGACATTTCTGACTCCAAGGGAAAATTGAGGTTGACTGATTTAGAACAAATGCAAAAAATGTAACATTTCGGCACAGTTTGGTGACTTAATGCTTGATATGCTTTGAGCCAAGTGGTTTTTGTGGCGAGGGTCTGCTATGATTGATCTGATTTACTGGGTTAGTCTCACTAAGATTTATTTTATTTATCTCATATTTTACCTGGTTAGTCTTGATAATATTCTGAATCTCTTTTAAAAGAAACCTAGCTAAGAAAGAAGGATACAATATCAACACTCAGAACTTAAAATTTAACTGAAGTATAAATCCCTGGAAGACCAAACAAGTCCAAAGACTACATTTACATAGCCAATAGGTTATATTGTCTTGCTATTGATAGTAAATGTAAAAAAAAAACAACAAAACAATTGTAAATGTGTATATTGGCGAGCTAAGTGACAATGGATATTGACTGACTGTCTGGGTAATTAATAATTAGCTGGAAAAAGCAGGACTCATGGTGATTCAATCTAAACAGCAATAACGTACCACTATGGAAGTTTTTGGCGTTTTTATTCAAATAATCATGCATTTCACAATAGGCAATTCAATTGTTTTATATCATAATGCAATTTTAAATGCATTTTGCATTTTGCATTTTGCAATTACATTTACAAAGTAACAATGACAAAAACAAAAAATTAAATGAAAGCTCAATCAATAGCAATCCATAGTATAACACCCTATAAACAAAACTCAGCACATAACACTCATTGCAACAACATAGTCTGTGGTGGCCTTTAATATATGAGAATAACATTTTTTGACTCAGCTAAGGTCTGTTTGGTTTACACGCACATACAGAAATCATCCACTAAATGAATTAATATTTATTTTGTTTACAGCCATCTGCAAAGTAGCTCATGCACACTAATACATCCACTGATGCATGTATGCTCACCAGCATCTCCCCGCAAACAACCTCACAATCACCATACATCATAACTCTATGTAATTACAGCAATTATATATTATACATATATATATACATTTTTACGTATCATTATTCTCTGTTAGATCCATAAAAGAAAGATATTGACCTTTGTCCTAACTTACACATTCCTGCATTTCCAGTACACATAAAGCATATGCACAACACATGGGGGACTTCATAATTCTTGTATGCTGATTTCAGGGAAGCAGGGTTCCACTTTTGTGCATATACTTAGGTGACATGGTCCTCTAGCATTAAAGGCAGGGTCAGTCATTCTTGTTAACTTTGAGCTCAAGTCAAAACAGTATCACTTTGCAGCAGCGTCTCACACATAGAAAAGCATTGTGAAGCAAAGTGTAGTGCTCCGGCTTTGCTGATGCGAGCAGTGTTTATGTATGTTTATATATTATTTACGGAGCCAGGGCTATTTAGAGGTATTATATAATTTTTTCGACACGCAGAGAGAACGGTAAGATAGAGAAATGCTAGGAGACATTATATATCATTTGACAAAAAGTGCATTAACTTACATTTATCTTACAATAGCTACCTTTAACCTGGTGAAACCAGAACTAAAATTCACTTTTTTGGGAGGTTTTAATGGTTGTTTCCTCCTACTGGGTGTAGACCTCTGATGAATTTTGAAACAATTGGGGACAGCGTCACCTCACCTCATCTAGCTCTACCACCATTTAGAAACGCACTTGACTTCAAAATCCCCTCTCTAACCCACCCTGATTGGACTGCCAGCAGGGTGGCTGGGAAAACACTAATGCCAACATGGTTTCTAGACTATAATCTCAGCAAAGAGAATTGAGCTGAGAGGAATTGTCGGGTGGAGCCAGGCTACTCTAGCCTGCCAGCCCATGGGAAATCAAACTGGTTAGGTATGAGTTTGGTGGAAGAGGGGTGCTCTTCCTGTGTGTGTGTGTGTGTGTGTGTGTGTGTGTGTGTGTGTCTGTGTGTGTGCTTGTGTGTGTGTGTGTGTGTATTGACACCACAGAAACATTGTAACCACTGGCTTCATATCCTGTAGAGTGTTTTTTTCTTTGGTAATTTCTGGCCTGTAAAGGTCACATAAAGCAGTGGAGGTGCCAGATGTTGTTTTTTGGAGTGAGTGATATTACAAATATAAAAAAAACATGGGTACTAGATAAAAAGAGAGGGAAATAGACAAAGACATTATTTAAATCCACACAGCTCAATCGAAAACAGCACACAGTACTCCAATTAATCACCACCGCTGTTTAGAAACACTGTGTAAATGGGGAGGATGAAAGCCAATGAAGCCCATCTCACACACCCCTGTTGCAATTTAGGGTTCTCTAGTGTTGTATGCAATTGAAATTGAAGTGCAATTAAAGATGTTATAAATAAAGTCGGTGCATGGAATAGGATCCTGCTATTCCAATGGAACAGAAGTAGTGTGTGTGTTCAGAGGTGTGTTCAGAATTTGCTAACATAGCACAAGTTTGTGAACGTTTGCAAACATTTGTGAAAATTTTTAACAGCTTTATGTTTGCTTTTAGTTTTCCTTGAGTTTTCCGTGGTTTTGCAAACAGACTGAGAAGGTCGTTCTCGGATAACCCACGCTGACGTTGGACGAAGGGTGACAGTTTACAGTAAATCTAATAATTTTCAAATGTCATCTTCAAAGTAAACTCTTTTAGCTCAAATGTTCGTCTCAGTTCGTCAATTCTGAATGCAGATTTTCACTGTTAATGGTCCTGTATGATTATAGCAGCAGGCAGCAATCAACTATTTTCTATGTAAAATATTGGTATAATTGCGTCCTGACTCCTGAATCCTGTATATATGTGTGTGTGTGTGTGTGTGTGTGTGTGTGTGTGTGTGTGTGTGGCCCACATAGCATTTGTTTTGTTCTGAGATGCTGGTACATTGCTTTTGTTTTGGTTGAGTTCAAATATCTCAAGCTCTAAAATAGTTACCAGAATGACTTATTATACCTTTAAGTAGGGTTTGTGTGGATATGACAATGAGCTAATAAGGCTATAAAATGTCAACTCTAGAGATGTTCTCTGCAGCTGCCTGATGGCTTTATTAACCTTTAACAAAACTGGATCTTTTATGCTTTTCAGCATTACTTTAGCATATTATTTTGCTAGTGGTTAGCTGTGAGCTAGCTTACTGTATTCCACACTGAATCACAAAATCATGACCAAAAAAAAGGCCATGAATATTCACTGTAAAATTGACTAAATTTGCGATGCCAAAATCCAGCACTCCGTTTAGTTTATAGATATCAGCAATCGCCAGACATTCAGTAGAAGCCAGTGCATGATTGTAAGACTTGAAATTTGATCATGTGAGACTATAAAATGGAATGAGTCATAGAACTTTATTTGATTACTTTAATTTTACTAACGTATTAGTGAGTGGCCTTTAGCTGATGAGGAAATTACCTATTGCTATTGGCTAAGTGGTGAGTGAAAAGATTATATGGGCCAAAATTATCACTATCTCTGTGTCAATGAAACCTTTAATAGATAACATTGTAAATATTACAAGTTCTTCTATCTTTTGGCCCTGTTTGAAATTAATATTGATCAGTGTGTTTCCTATAAGGGGAAGAAGTTTCAAAATTAAATGCTATTAGTTTTCAAGTATTGTTGAAATATAACCCCTAACTAGTGGGGTTATATTTCTCAGGAACATGTTGTGCGCACATGCACACACACACGCACACACACGCACACACACATGCACACACATACACACACACACTTAATTATACACATACATACATACAAGTGGTTGATCACAAACAATTGGAGGAGTGATCTGTGAGTTATTTTGACTTCACATGTATTAACAGGTAACATGACTCTGAACATACAGTAAAAGTCAGGGCTGCCAAACACGCTCGCAGAGCAAGAGGGAGTATTATGGTCTTCTCTTTTTTCCCTTTCATTTTGTTTCAGTTTTATTCGCACTAATCAAGCATTCTGTCAGAAGTTGTTTAGAAGATGCTGGCTTAGTGCCATGCTCTGTCTGTTGTCCTGGTCTTGTTGATATTTCTCTTCATAAATGTTAATTTGGTGTTTGCGTGTGTGCGCCTGGGTGCCTGTGTGTGTGTGTGTGTGTGTGTGTGTGTGTGTGCGTGCGCGTGTGTGTGTTAGTGTGCATAATCCTGGGGGTGGTGTTTACAAATAAAGCCCAAAGCTCCGGAACGACAGTCGTCATGATGCTACATCGCTAATTAACTCATTAAAACATAAAGTGAGAAGACGTGAGGCGTGAACACACACACAGACACACACAGACACACACAGACACACACAAACAGACAGACAGACATAAGGAGTGCCTAGCTAGCATTTACAGGCAGATAGAGAGACAGGCAGTCAGACAGACAGGCTGGCAGACACTAGACTCTGTAGTTGTAACCATCAAGAATATAGTGTACCAGCATTGATCACACACTGGTTTACACCCCATTCTGCCTCTAGCCTTTGTGTGCGTGCGTGCGTGTGCGTGTGTGTGTCTGATAAAGAGCATCTTGGTCTTATAGCTCTTCACAGAACACCATCTTCACCACAGCTTGGGTATGATAACTTCTTTTCATTTGAGTCACACATCAAAACTATTACCCGGGCATCCTTCTTCCACCTCCGCAACATATCCAGACTCCGCTCTTCACTCTCATACAAGGCCCTCCACAATCTGGCTCCCTTCTACCTCCTCCTCCTGCCATATACATATACATATCGCTTCGCTCCTCCTCTACAGGTCTTCCCGTCCCCCCCCCCATTCCTCCTCTGCACCATGGGGGCTCGGGCCTTCAGCTGCTCTGCCCCCAGACTCTGGAACGCACTTCCCCTGCACAGACATGCTACCACAGTCGCCTCTTCTCAAGAATCACCTCTTCAGGGTTGCCTATAACATTTGACGTTCTGGTCCCTGCCCTCCCAATAAGCATGTATTATTGTTTTATTTTGTGTATACAGTACTTCTCAAATCTTTTTGTTTCTAGAATGTATGTTCCTGCCTTAGTTAAAAGTCCAAAACTGTATTATATATCGTAACCAAATGTTTTATATATCTGTATATTTGCCTGTGTACAATGTAAGATGTCCTTGAGTGTTTTGAAAGGCATCCTGAAATTAAATGTATTATTATTAATTATTATTATTATTATTATTATTATTATTATTATTATACTTAAGGGAAGAGAAGAAAGAGTGTGTCTTCTGTTTGTGTGTGTTTTATACGTACAATAACGGACAAGTGGGTCAGGTGTGTGTGAGTGACAGTTGCTGGGGTTGCTTGCATGGTGTGTATTGTGTGTGTCCAGTCATGCGGTGAAGATGAAACAGTTCTTACAGGGAATGGAGGTCGCACACTGTATATGTGTCACACACGCTAACACACAGTAAATAGAACAGCATTGTCACATGTACTCCCTCTTTCCATCCATAGTGATATATTTATATTTAGGCATATTGATTTTTTCATGAGTCTCTATTTGCTTCAATGTTTTTACCTCAAAAACTATTCATGTGGTGATTGGCTTGACACATACATTACAGTAGAAACACATTTTTGAGTGTATGGATACAATTCACGGTCAACACTGTTTAAAACATATATAATCTTCACATACATTATCACAAGACATGCTATACATGCTAAATTGAGAAATGTCAGTTCTTTCTCAAATGCTGAATCTGTTTTTACAAAGATACATTATTATGTTATTATTATAGCATACTTTCATTTTAAATGACACACTTACAAAAACACTAAAATGAGACACACACACACACACACACACACACACACACACACAGTGTCTGATAACTCAGATGTAATCCTGGATTAGTCAGATTACAATCTAAGACCTCTGTCTGTGTGATGTCCGTGATTAAATGCAGACAGCCCTGTTTGCAGGCAGCGCTGTTAAGCTGTTGCCAGGAACAAAGCAAGACAAGGATGATCACATAAATACAAGAGGATGACAGTCACCACAGATAGGAGACGGAAGGGAGATTCTGTTTGCTGCTATTGTGAAGTTTCTTGTCCTTTTGATGTGAAGCCATTGTGATCTCCTCTTGTGTTGATAAGGAGTGTTGGGCGGGGTGGGGGGGGGTGTATAATGAAAGAGCAGAAGAAGACTGAGAATAAAAAGGCTCTGGAGGACAAGTGTGTTCTGTAGGCACTGAGAGAACCTGGATTAATGACAAAATGTTGTAATTAATAAACCCAGAGGCTAATTGGGTGCCAGCGCGCACACGCACACACACACACACACGCAGCCACACACACACACACACACACACACACACACACACACACACACACGCACACGTGAAAGCATTGTTCAGACACGTGCGTTTGCACGGAGAGACTCCAGTTGGCCAATATGAGCCTGGCTGACAAGTAACAGAGGGCCTGTGAATGAGTAAAAAGAGAATGGATGAGTCTAATGAAGATTGTAAATGAGGAAACTCCTGCAAAAATATGATAACCCCCATCCCTATCCCTGTTGTTGTCTATACCTCTCCATCTCTCCTCCCTCAAATAGTGCCAGACACTCCCCCACGCGCCCATCGCTCTCCTCTGTCGCACTAGAACTATCATAAACAGTGCTTTAATTAGGACTTATGCTCTATAACGCTTTCATTATCTCACACGTATTGTCCCACACAATCTCTGTTGTATTAGTTATCAAACCATTCCAGATCTCATAATTATACTCAACCCCCTGGGGATGAACTTGTGTATGCATGTGTGTGTGTGTGCGTGTGTGTATCAGAGGCTTTCTTTTATATAAATTCTTTGTTTGTCTAAATCTTAGACCGCAGGGTTATGTTATTTACCTGTGGTAATTGGTTTCCCCCAAAGTCAGTTTCCTTGAAAAACTGCACTCTCACACACACACACACACACACACACACACACACACGCACGCACACACACGCACCCATGGACCTTCATAATGAGGAGCGTGACCAGGTAGATGCCAATTTAGATAGCTGAAAAAAGTCAATATATATGTACACAAACATGCACTAACAAACTAGATACATGAAAAGGTAGAGAGAGAAAGAGAGAGAGAGAGAGAGAGAGAGAGAGAGAGAGAGAGAGATGTTAATTCTCACACTCTCACCCGCCCCTCGACTCACAATACAATTCACATACACCTTGCATGTCAAACTCTCTCCCTAGGCTTTGTATTCTATAGGCTGTCTCTGGTGTGTCGGGATATTACAGTAATTGATGGAAGTGTGTGCTCGTGTGTCTGTCTGTGTGTCTGTGTGTGGAAGTGTATGCACTTCAAGAGCCAATGGCAGCCCTCCATCTCTCACCCTCTGTGGGGAAAATAACACACTGTCATCTCACCCATCTCAGCTATAGTCCTGCTCCTGCACACACTCTCCACCCAATCGCTCTGCGTCACACGTCTCCCAGCACCTCTGCCCATACTAATTTGGATAGCATGAAAGCTACAGAGGGATGCTCTGAACCATACATATGCAGGGTGCAGGAATGACAGCAAAGCTAACTAGTTAGCTGGTAGCTCGCCAAACACTAAGGGAGCAGGTTAAGGGGGTGTTGTATGTTTACAGCCCTAAATAAATTAACGTGACTAACACCAGTCAGCAGGGATAGCCCTAAACGCACAATATTTTTGCTTTAAACTTTAAAGGATATTTTTGCTTTAAACTTTAAAGGAACTATAATGACCTTGTATGCTACTAGGTGTCACACTGACCTGCATCTCAGTCTAAAACAACTGCTTTGTGGGCCATCCACACGCACGCACACACACACACACACCTGACCTGACCGTCTATGGAGCACGGATTACAACAAGCGCAGAGTGTGCCGTCAGACTTGGAACACTTGCAGGAAGTACACGGAACAGTGGTTGGATGTTATTAATGTAAGTGGTTTCATTTGGGCTTGGACAGACTACACCCAATAGCTAGCAATGAGTTCATATTTGACCAATATTTGAGCAAAACTGTTAGAGGAACAAAAGCAGAGATCGTTTGTTATTTCTGTTTGGTAGAAAACACATTTGTGTTGCTGAGACACATCAAGTTATGAAGTCAGATAGCGTGTTGCCGTGAGTTCACAAGAGTGAGGTTAAGGAGAAAGAGTGACAGGTATAGTAAACAGATGACAGAGATAGAGAAGTGTTGTTATCAATATAACAACAGTACCTCCCTGTACCAGCTCTGATTTGGCTGTGTCCTCTCTCTCTCTCACTCTTTCTCTCTCGCTCTCTCTGTGTCATTTTGTCATTCACACACACCCTTGTGCAGCACATTTCACTCCACAACACTCCCTTCCAGTTTCATTAGCATATAAATAACACAAAACACACACACACACACACATACACAATGATGCCACCAACAACTAGTCTTCTTGGGTCATATTAGGAGGTGGATATGGATTATTAGCGGACACAAGCACTGCTGGTGTCCATTAGTGTGTGTGTGTGTGTGTGTTTTTAGTACGTTGTTCCTGATGAAAAGGCTTTTAGGCTAATTACACAGGAGAGTGTGTTGTTGATGTGTTAGCATGATGGACTGGATGAATTTTAATAATGTGCTCACCTCGCTCTCTCTCTCTCACACACGCATGCGCACACACACACAGACACACACGCACGTGCACGCGCACACACACACACACACACACACACAATATGAGTGAGCATGGGGTACAGAGCTACCCTAGCCCTTCACCCTTCATGTGTGTGTGTATCAATAGAGTGTGAATGCATATTGAATTCAAAGGCAGACTGCTAGAGCTGCCACCTGTTTAAATCTAATCTGACAGCGCCCACAAAGTTCAAACTACACCACAAAACTAACTGCAGTTAAGAGCCAACATTACATCTTATTTTAGCTTATAGGCTACACTCAACATATGTATTTTTCTCATCAGCTTTTCCTTGGTACCATTGGTGATGAGAAAAATACATATGTTGACTGTATTGTACTGTATATGTTGGCCATATGCTACAAAAGAAGTTTCCACCATCCAAATTCAATTGGCAATAATAAGTATATATTCAATATGTTACAAAGAAAAAAAAATGAAAACATACACTTGCAATGCAGAAACTATGGATCATTGACAAATAAGCCTCACTCTCTTAGAGACTGTAAATGTAACGAAAATAAAACGCAAGGAGCCTGTCATGATGCATATTATTCACCAGACCTACTTTGTTTAATATAAATTGAATAATACTAATAATAGGCATACTATTGAATTCATGTAAAACAAAGTCGGCTGTTGAGGGATGGCCCTCTTTCATTACCAGCCAGCCATCTCCTTGCAGATCTCTGGCGCCCTCTAACGGTGCCTTGCAGTAAAGCAATCACATCCCTCACAATGCAACCTATCCGCCTCCCGCAGCGCTACTTCCCAAGTTCGCGAACTAGTTCAGTGTTTGAAAGCCTACTACGCGGCTCTGAGTTTCCTTCTCTTCGTCAATTAGATCTTCAAAAACAGTTTTTCTTCTTGACGATCGGACACCATGATTTTTGGAATAGGTCTAGGCCTGTCTCTACTAATAAGAAAGGACGCGCCTAAATAATTGTAGTTTGAACCTTTGTCTCTGTCTTATCCAGGATCCTGCAACATTTTCCACAACAGAGATCTTACCAACATGGAATCGAGCTACCTTCGGGTTAACGATGAGCTGAAAACCGCTAGCCTATAGATAAAGGAATCGCCCGGTATAGCCTACATTTATGTAGACTTTCAATTATTTAGCCTAGAACAACGGGTGATCGCGTACCGGGTCATTTTAATAATTTGATTATAATACAGCATCTCTCGTGCTACGATGAATCTTTCTGGCTGAATCTTGTAAAACTTTTCGACGTCCAGGGCCAGCCATGTCGGGAGTTGTCCGCACACTGGGCCGGTGTCTGCTCCCGGCCGAGGCGAGCCGAGAGCCGGGCGGCACCAAAGAAAGGCGCCGTGAGAGGGACTCGGCGCAGGAGCGGGAAGCACGGCGGAGGAGTCGGGAGATTGACGCTATGCTTGCCCGGGAGAGGAGAGCAGTTCGCCGGCTGGTCAAGATTCTCCTGTTGGGCGCCGGGGAGAGCGGGAAGTCCACGTTTCTGAAACAAATGCGTATCATTAACGGGAAAGAGTTTGACCATAAAGCTCTTCTGGATTTCCGGGATACTATATATGAGAACATAATAAAGGTAAGAATTTCAGAGGATGAACTGAGCTAGCCTAATCAATTTAGTTAGTCAATAAACTAACGGTGGAGTCAACAGTTTGCACCCAAGATAAGATAAAGGAATAGGCTTGTTTGTTTGGCAAGCCCCCCTGCAACTTAAAGGACACAATGTATGCACACCTATTTAAAATGTAACTTCATGGTCATATTTTGTTTATTTATATCAACCGTCCTCCTGTCCTGTTTTTCTTCTGGCTGAGCGTCCATGACTGGGCCTCTTTTGCCAAGCAAACAATACAAACTATTCCAGAGGGACCAGTACATCCGCCTTGGCCGCCACAGAGCCCTGGTGAATCTAGCTGCTTGCAATTCCACACAATCACTACAGTATAATGCCTTACCCAGCATAATGCCAGGATATGGGTGGTGACATCAGCTCAGAGTAGAGGGTCATGTGTTGTGGATCACCGACACACAAGGGGAAACAGGCCTAATCTAATCACCCAACAATAGAATATGAGCATTCCACTATAGCGGCACTGTGCAGTGTGCACATTGGCTAAAAGCTATAGAACAGACATGCCTATAGAGATATATGCTGGCTGGTTTACTTAACAGAGTGCCAGACAGGCTTTCAGGCAGACAATTGTGCAATACCTGACTATCGTCGACAGATAAACAGAGAGAATGATAGATAGCCCTTCACAAGAACAGACAACCAGCAGACAACCACACACTGTAAGTGCTGCAAATGCCAAGTTAGCTGTACAGTAGCTCAGTGGTGATGATATCCATGCATCTAGGGGCGAACAGTAATGATGAGTCAGTCAATCTGAGTAAGGGTTGGTTCACTACTGCTCTGGAATTGTGTGCATGTGTGTGTGCTCGTCTGCGCTTTTGTGTGTGTGTGTGTGTGAGGGAGAGAGAAGGTTGTATGTCCATTGGGAGGCTCTCCTAGTGCTTTAAGGACCTTACTTGGTCTACTACACACAGACACACACAACTCCCAGAAAGCCTTTTTTTTTTCCTTGGGGGTTTAGGCGCAACCACACCATAACACACAAGCTTCCCAGATACACCCCTCCCCCCGCTAACAAACACATCACACACGACACACTGAGTCCTTAAGCAGACAACTCAAAGAGAGGGTTCAGAGCAACAGATGACAAATAGAACAAATAAGCATGTCCTTTACTAGGAGCTAGATGACGAGAGGTAGAGAAGGATTTAATAGGTTGTTACTCTCTTTATGGGGTTGGCTGAGTGTGTGTGTGTGTGTGATGGTACGTTTGATCACCCAGAAGACGACCTCCCATGGAGATTGGCCCACATCATGGTTGTCTTCAGAAAGCCACACACACTTACTGTGCTTGTGTTTGGGTGCATCAGGATAAGCAGAATAGCATGTTGCATAAGGCTCTGTGTGTGTGTGCTATACCTCAAACACTTGAATTTGGTTGGGGAGTTTATTTTGTGCCTGTAAAATGATTGTACGTCCAGACAGTCTATGGCAAAGTAAGGCAAGGTTAACAACACTTGCCTGGTTTATAACCAGACACCCTAATTCACTTTATGAACCGAGTCTGGACACGCTCTGATCCATTGGGGATTGTTTACAGTCTCTCGGGTTAATTCTGAAACGACTGCAGCAGCCTTTAACCAAACTGTTGGCAGTACCGCTTCATCTAGCTTCTTACCACCTCCGAACAATATGGTTTACTTCAACGACATTGCACTTAGCCACCCCTACTAATCGCTGATTGGTCTGTTATGGCTCTGCGGACACTAGGGCGGCATGATATTGACAAAATGGCATATTGCGATAGTTATCGTAAAAACACCAAGGTTTACCAACTGACCCTCATATTGGACTGGTACAACAACAGTAATTCCCAGATACCGTAGAGGCATTCTTTTTGGCCAAAAATATTTTTGTGTAGTTGTCCATCCGCCACACATCTTATATTTCTGTTTAAATCCAACACAGCTAATGTAAGGTAAAGTATGGAGAGGGTAAATGTAACCTGTGTACTGTGTGCACAGATGTGACCTCTCCCTTGACCTGGTCCCATGCAGGGCATGCGGGTGCTGGTGGATGCCAGGGACAAGCTGGGCATCAGCTGGCAGAGCTGCGAGAACGAGAAGCAGGGAATGCTGGTGATGTCGTGGGAGGGGCGTGCCGGCACTCCGGGGGTGGAGCCCGGGGAGTTCCAGCTGTACGTGACGGCGCTAAGCGCACTCTGGGCCGATGCCGGCATACAGCAGGCCTATGCACGCCGCTCTGAGTTCCAGCTGGTAGGTGACATTGGGGGGGACATGGGGATGGATGGATTAATGAAGGATGGATGGATGGATTAATGAAAGATGGATGGATGGATTAATGAAGGAAGGATGGATGGATTAATGAAGGATGGATGGATGGATAAATGAAGGATGAATGGGTGGATTAATGAAGGAATTATGGATGGATTAATGAAGGCTGAATGGATGGATGGATTAATGAAGGATGGATGGATTAATTAAGGATGAATGGATGAATTAATGAAGGATGGATGGATAGATGGATTAATGAAAGATGGATGGATGGATAGATGGGTGGATTAATGAAGGATGGATGGAATAATTAAGGATGAATGGATGGATTAATGAAAGATGGATGGATGGATTAATGAAAGATGGATGGTTGGATTAATAAAGGAATTATGGATTAATTAAGGATGAATGGATGGATTAATGAAGGATGGATGGATTAATGAAAGATGGATGGGTGGATAGATGGGTGGATTAATGAAGGATGGATGGAATAATTAAGGATGATTGGATGGATTAATGAAGGATGGATGGATGGATTAATGAAAGATGGATGGATGGATTAATGAAGGAATGATTGATGGATTAATGAAGGATGGGTGGATAGATGGATGGATGGATATTGAAGGATAGATTGATGTATCTATTAATGAAGGATGGCTGGTAGATGATATATACAAATGGATGAATGAATGAATGATGAATGAAAGATTGAGGAAGGGATGGATGATAGATGAAGGGTATGTTAATATCTGATTTAAAGTTGGAGTTGGATGTAGATGGATAAACACTTTGTGGGTGGGTGATTGATAGCTACTGGAATAGATTGATACAGTGCAGTATGTTATAAGATTCATTCCTGCAAACAATAATCAGTTATAGATGAATCCAATATAAAAACCATGTACAAATCCCCCTGGTATAAAATCGTCTTCTGGCTGTGGGCTGTTATGGGTTACACATTTGTGAAATTGCTTTTCCTTGCACTTCTCTCTGACAAACTTTATTTATATAAAAACAGCATGCATCATGGTGATGAAGTGTTCTCGGCCAGGAGAGTGAAAGATTGGGCTTGTAGGGTAACTGGAAATTCTCCTGCAGATTTCGCTGTGCTGTACCGCTGTCACCGCTATCTTTCTGTTGTAAACAAACGCACCGAATGCAGGCAGAGGAAGTAGAAATTCATCATGCAAGTTAGTCATTTTCTAGCTAGGTCAACATGTTGTACTTGTATCCACTTCTGCTTCTTTGAGTGTGTCTGTTGGTGTTCCCTGTCAGGCCTGATGGGGATCATCCTTATCTGCTCTCTAAATAGAACCAAACAAGATGGCTTCTATATAAAGCATTCAGGGTTGTTACAGGACCACAGCAAGGCTCAGCAGTTTCTACAGCTATTCGCTAATTCCTTTTAATTATGAGAGCCTTTTCCAGGGATAATGGCCTGTTCTTTAAAATGAAAACCATTTTCTTCTCACATGTGACGTTGTGGTTGATTCGAATTTTCAACTTATTTCACCAGTTTTAATGGAATTGAAGGGTGCCAAATTGTCTTTCTTTTCTTTCTATGCTATATAGGCCTATTAGATGTACACTGCATTCAGTAAACTAGTGATGAGCTAGTAGACGTAACTATTCTGAGTTACAGTGATTTCCAAGGTCTGCCACATCTGACCTTTCACATGGTTCCAGTGTTGCTTCTGATGAAACAATCTGGAGCAAGACAGGTGTAAGAGACACCTGCCTGGCTCCAGATTGTTGTCTCACTTACTGATAGTGTGTGTGTGAGAGAGGGAGAGGGGGATTAAGACAGACAGACAGACAGAGAGCGAGAGACAGACACGTGAGCAGAGGTTTTAGTGCAAGCATGTCTTATCAAGAGTCCCGGTTATGATAAAGTTAGCATTCTAAAGCTAGACATCACTGTAGCTCTGCTGTATGAAAATACACAGATTGTTGTTTAGAAGGGTGCTGCCTTAGTCTCTCTCTCTCTCTCTCTCTCTCTCTCTCTCTCTCTCTCTCTCTCTCTCTCTCTCTCTCTCTCTCTCTCTCTCTCTCAAATGTTTTCTGGGGACACCACAAGCAGCATTTCCCAGGCAGCGCTGGAGCAGGGCCAAAGGAGCGAGAGGGAGATGTGGCAGACAGTTGGGGGGATGGGGAGGCAACCAACACCAGGAGCAGTCAACAGACTTGTTTGGTCTTCTGGACTGTTGTGGCCTTCCCAGCGTTCCCACCACACCCATGTAACACTCATCCTTCTGTTGCTACCACACTAGGGGTGACCGATTACTTGAGGAGAGAGGCTGAATCTGAATAGTGGGAATAGGAGGCGATGTTTATACTGCAAGATTAAAGTTTCACTTATAAATCCTGCGTAGAAGGGTATTCCATTCAATATACTGTATCCACACAAACACACGTAAGACAAATACAAATGTTTAGATAAGAAAGATCAAAACATACAGTTCCTGTGCTCCTTATCAGCTCTGTCAGTTGTTTTGACTGTTTTAATAACAACTGTCTATAATTTATAATTGTTTATACTCTCTCTCTCTTTCTCTCACGCACACACACTATTTGTTACATTCATAGCATATTCCTAGCATTTACTGTAGCATAGCTTTTATCCAAAGTGACAAAGTACATTTGTCGTCTATTGTATGCACATTTCTGTTAGAGTAATAGAGCGTAACAGTGACCGCCCACATTTTTAGCGGCTCTGGTACCAGAAGTAAATTTCCCACTAATTTTCTCCGTAGACTTTTTGTAAAAAGAAAGAGTTAATCAATCATGAGTTTTCAGCCTGAAACCAAGCCAACCAGCTACGAGAATACTCGTAACCATTAACGATATGATTCGGTGCAATAAAATAATAGTATACAAATGTTTTCATATTTTTTAATTAAACAAATTATTGTAATTAATTACATGCTTTTTGATTAACTAATCTAATTTATAACATTTTTCAATATTTGCCTTATGCTTCCTTACATATCGCTAGTTTGAGCCAATGACAGTTCAGTATAGGCTATTGCATTGACAACTTTATAACTCAGCCGTATAACTATAGAGTGGCATTAGACATTTAGATGTATTTCTGCATTTATGGGGTTTTATGATTTAAACTGAATATTGTGTCAAATGATGTGTGGTGTATACCAGAGCCATGTATAGAGAGAGTCACGTCATCTCCGTTCACTCCAATGGACCGTTTTTTCACAGCAATGGCGGATCGTGGAGCCTTAAAACAGTTCCTGGAAGTTAGCCGCAAATACTTAAAGAACCCTATACATTATATTGTAAATGTAAATTGGTGAAGTTATATGTCGATATATACATTCCCACCAAACACTTCCACTTGTTTTGTTAGCAGCATATCAACAACATAGTTGGAAGCTAGGATGTCATATGCATTTGTTGATAGCGTATAGCATACCAAGGAACGGAGCAGTCACGCTACAACAGAGGCAGAGAAAAGAGCTGCTACGGGAGCCGGGACATGACAAACTGCATATTCTCTTGTGTTTTCAGGCGCGTCGAAGTGGAAGAATAGAACAGTGGCGTATTCTCTAGCTGGCCGGCATGTCAACGAGCTTCAAAGCGCGTCTAGACGGCGCCTGTGTGCGTGTTGTACATATTGAAAACAATAGGGGCATATGTAATGATGTGCGGCTTATCACATATGAGATATGAGCTATATGCATTGTGGTATATTTTATTGTTTCCCAAAACAAAACAGAGCCAAATGCAAAATGTATTCTATGCATTAAATCAATATAAAGAATATCAACAGGGAATCATTACAGTATGGCAGGCAGCATAATCAAGCTTAGGACTACTTACTGTATCACTGCAGTAAACCAAGGCTACTGTGTTCGATCTAAAGTTGGCTTGTTTCGCTGCTATTGTTAACGCTACATCGGGTAGTCTCCTCTGATGCCTTTGATGTTGTTACTGCTATGTTATCGTCGCAAGATTAGCCTTCTTCCATTTTCACTGTACTCTCGCCTCCAAATTAAGATAGTCACTCACCATATCTAGAGTTAAACGTTGCCTACATATCCCTCCATGGCAAGTAGGCCTACCTTTTTGACAGCTTCCAATCTAGACTAAATCAGGTCATGACTTTAAAAGTAGAAAACTACAGCATCATTCAGTCTCTTGGGATATAATTTTGACACTGACAGACAACAGTTTTGTCCAAATGGAGATCTGTGATTTCTCTGTGAATTCTCCGTAACAACAATAACTAAGGGGGGTGGGGCTATCAATATGATTTTTGTCCGTGTTGTTTTTTTCTATAATTAATTGATCTCAATTAATGCAAAAATTAATGGGGAAATTTACTTCAGGCAGCACACTGCTACACTTTTTGAATTTATCAGGGCTTCAAGTTGGTTGTAGCTTAAAATAGCCTCCAGCTGGCAACAGTGTAAGATGCATATGACATACAGTATATTATGTGCTGCATATATTGTATGTACAAACACAAATTGCGCAAAACGAGCTCCAAATTAGGATGTAAACTGAAGTATCCAGAAAACTTGTACTTGTTTATAGCACTTGACAGCATCCATAAAGTGTTGCATTAGCTAGCGCCCTCTGCTGGATTGTCCAAGCTATTGCACTATGCCAAGAGGTAAATGCCCCTGGATGGAGCTGTATGTCTGAATAGAGAAAATTACTAGCTGTGCCTGCACAGTCATGCAGGTAACTTACCAGGAACAATGTGCAAAAGGGCTTTAGTTACTAGTATCATACCATATTAACATACCATTCAGTACTAAAATAATTAACAGCTGAATAAACTTTACATTACCTAACATTCTAAGAGCTGAGCCTAATATACTAACAGGAAGGATAGAAATGATATTTGTCTCCCTCCCATTTTCTCTTCCTTACAGTATTAGATTTCCATTCATTTGCGGTCCTTGCCTGCATGTGTGTGTGTGTGTGTGTGTGTGCGCGTGTGTGTGTGTGCGCGTGTGTGTGTGCATAGAGACACAACGTTGCAGGCGGCCAAAGTCTAAAATAAGGCGTTTTAGACTGTGTCTGAGTGTGTGTGGGGGTGTGTGTGAGCTGAGGGTCGTTGGAACCAACTTCCTCAAGCTCCTACAACCAAACACTCCCATAAGCCTCCATGTTCCCTTAACAACCAGAGGAGGAGTTGGCCTTGCTATTACTGTCTCAAGCAACACTACATTTTCAGACCCAGCACTGACACAGATTGGTCATAAAATCACATATCTCATTCTAAAAATGCTTATATTCTACAATGTATAAAAGAAAACAAAAAGTTAATCGGGTTTAAATATATTGATTAATTGATAAATGTTGGTGTAAGTAAACATAACTTTGTTAAATAAAATATTGTAACATTATAGATTTAAATCAGACCACAATTTTTTAAGCTAGTAGATGGATACACCTACAAGTAAACTCTGTATCAGACACATATAGGCAGCAAAGTTGCGTCCACAACCACCACACCACAAATTGCGAGCCTTTTCAGGTCTATCTGAAATAAGCCCATAATCTACCCATACACCAAATGAATAGACATTCCTCCTGCCTTACTCATACACACCACACAGACACAACACTGACACACACTAAAACATACACATGCAGACATATGTGCATAGTCACATTCGCAGACAGTGTGATGTTTAACGTTTTACAGTTTTTAATGGGCTAATACTACATTGGTATATTGGTAACTTAACAGAACCCGTTACTTACACAAAATTCCCAAATATTCCTGCTTTGGACTAATAGGTTTAGGATTTATCATATCAGTTTCATATATAGCATCACTTCTGGTGGTGATTTCACTTTTTCTAATAGTTGAAATTCAGTGGATATTTTGCCTTGTGTGTGTTTGCATATCTATGAGACTCTGGGAATTCCCCACTTCCATGTTAGCTGCCTGGCCAACTCCTCCCGCTAGCTCCCTATGTCTGGGCGGCCAATGAGAGCCAACGGCTGTGTTTTCCTACCACTGTGACAAGTCAGGGCAGCCGTGGGGGTCACGGGGTCACTCACCCACGCAGGGATTGTGTTTCCTGGTGAAGGATGTGTCGTGTCAGGGATGCACATCCAGCAGTGACGT
The DNA here is from genome assembly GCA_027564835.1 of Typhlichthys subterraneus. Classification (NCBI taxonomy): domain Eukaryota; kingdom Metazoa; phylum Chordata; class Actinopteri; order Percopsiformes; family Amblyopsidae; genus Typhlichthys; species Typhlichthys subterraneus. Next base: position 18,839 of record JAODUH010056710.1, read on the forward strand.
CACAGCAGTGTTTAGGCGTCTGGTTGGGGTGTGTTTGTTGAGGTGCACGGGTGTGTGTATGTGTGTGTGTGCGTGTGCGTGCCAAAAATCAGTTCTGTCTGTAACTAATCCCTGACTACCACATTTCTGTCTTTGTATGGTTTTCACACACACAGCTGTTTCCTGTGTGTACATGTGTGTGTGCGTGTGTGTGTGTGTGCGTGCATCAATGAATTAATGAATTAATGTACAGCTGTGTTTATAAAAATTAGACACTTTTTATTGTCACAAGCAACATTCTAGTAAAACATTGTCTATTGTAAAACAAATGCATTATTTTATAGCTGTACCTAATAGAAAAGAGTGATGCTGTTTTCTTCAGTGATATGTGGGACATAGTAATTAATTTGTTTAAAAATGTAATTAATCAACGTCCACATAACATATCATTATATTTTATAATATAATACATTTTAAATAAATGTTTCTACTTTTTCTGCTACAGCACCTCATTACTCTATAGTGAAATGAATGATCATACATTTACAGTCTTTATCATACTTATATTTGTAATCAAGGTAGTGGGTTGACGTAATTTATTTTGGTAAATGTATACATAGCTAGTGCGTCACAGGATGATCTGTGGATGATCACATTGGTTGGTTTTCCTTCCCTTTATGCTGTTTGCAGAGCGAGTCAGTCAAATACTTCCTGGATAACTTAGACCGCATTGGTCAGCTGGTGAGTCATATGACTTAGTCATTTCTTTCGTTCTATATTTATTCATTGATTTGTTAGTGCTGGTTAATTATTTCTTTTCAGTATTTTTCTCTGCAAACTACAACAAATGTAACTTTTTCAGAACTACAGCCCTAGCAAGCAGGATATTTTGTTTGCAAGGAAAGGCACAAAAGGTATTGTGGAGCATGACTTTGTCATCAAGAAGATTCCTTTCAAGATGGTGGATGTGGGAGGGCAGAGGTCTCAGCGCCAGAAGTGGTTCCAGTGTTTTGACGGGATCACCTCTATACTTTTCATGGTGTCATCCTCTGAATATGACCAGGTAAAAACAGTTGAAGGATTTTATATTATTTGGCCACTGGGGGCATAACGCAGTCCACCACAGAACAAATCGTGATAATGGGGGCATGTGTGTTTCAGTGTTTGATTTAATCAAACTTCTTAGATTATCATCGAAAATATATGTCTTCAAGAGTTTGCTGAAGTAGTCCCTTTAAAATAAGGGAATTTAAATTTAAGATGATGCAAAACACATAGCTGCTGTTTTTAAACACTAGCCTTAATTAATAAATCACATAATGATACCAGATTTTAAGCATTACCATTTAAGTAAAAAAAAAAAAAAAACAGCTGATAGGCTTTGGTGTGTGTGCTTTTTTTCCTCTTAATAGTCTCATTCCCATTTAATTAAAGGCTTTTTGTACAAACCTAACTATAGTGCCCAGACATTTTGTGGTTGTTATCTGGCCTTTTTTTCAATTTCCATTTTAGTGTTGGCCTAAGTACGGGCTTCTTCAGAACAATCACTATTGGAATCATTTTGGAATATATTAATGGTTATAAAGTAAGACCCAGTGAAGGCACCATTTACACAAAGCTGTCTTTGTGGTTATAAAATGGTTGAACACAGTTGATTTTTCCCATAACCATGGCTGGGCAAACGCTGATAAAGACTGTTCTGATGCCAAATCAGTTTATTTCAATGGTCATATGATGACCTTTGAACTCCTCTGCTTGGGATATAGTGCTAGTTGTCAGTTGAGCACATAGCTAACTCAGGAGAGGGGCTGGGCATGGGGATGGGAGGGGACAAGGGACAAAGCGAGTGCTGTGTTTTCTCAACAATAAACTTTAGCTATAAGTACTCACCTAAAATCAAGAGCAAATTATTTAGAGATTACTTAATACTACAAAATGTTAGCTTTACGCAAACCCAGACGTAGATAAATGCTCAGGCTGTTCAAAGTAGCCGATACAGCGCCTTCTAATCACGATATTCGCTGGAAAGAAATATTTTGAATGTGCATAGAAGTCATTTGTGAGCTTTGCAGACTGACGCACATGCACAGTCAGCACACACGTCTGTGCATGACGAAAGGTACGTCGTGCAGCGTATGCAGACCGGTAAATTCCGCAGAAAGTGTACTTGGTCCTTTAAGCTGTGAATAGCTTGTCTGGCTTACACCGTCTGGAAGACTTAACAACACTGAAGGCCTACAATAGCTCCCCAACTGCTGTAGTTTAGTAGTAGGGTTTTGTTTTTAGCTAATGCAGCTTCTGTGGGCCATTGGCCTTCCCCCTGGTCATTAGCACACCCTCCAGGTTCCCTTATTAGAGTATACTCACCCTAAGAGCTACATGGCTCTCCAGTGAAAATTGAGGTCCAGGGAGGTTAGCTGTAATAGTGCCCCTAGGGGCAGCTCTTAGAACAACAACTAAAACCTGGTGGGAACTAAAGGTGGAAAGACTAACGGAAAAGGTGATTGTTGAGTTACAGCTAGCATTACATGACCCATGGGTATTAACTCTGTGTGTGTGTGTGTGTCCAGGTCTTGATGGAGGACCGTGTGACCAACCGTCTGGTTGAGAGCATGAACATCTTTGAGACCATCGTCAACAACAAGCTCTTCCTCAATGTGTCCATCATCCTCTTTCTCAACAAAACAGACTTGCTGGTGGAGAAGATTCGCACCGTAGATATCCGCAAAAACTTCCCCGAGTTCAGAGGAGAACCACAAAGACTAGAGGACGTGCAGGTAACACATACTCACACGCACACGCACACACACACACGCACACAGGTTATTTATTACTCTCTGACCTCTCATTAACAAGACACTTTCACCCACTTTGCTGATGTTTTAGTTTTTAGCACCATTCCCCGTCAAATCCCAGGAGATCACAAATTCCTGAGATTCTCAAACCACTGCATCATTCTACGGTGAAAGTCACTTATGTCACATTTCTTCCACATTCTGATCAACTAAACCTTCTGACCATGTCTGGAACCTCTTACGCATGTTGTTGCCACCTGATTGGCTGATGAGCAGGTGTTCGTAATACACTTTTTAACATTTACAGCATTTAACAGGTGCTTATCCAAAGCGACATACAATCAATACTTTTGTCAATAGTATTGTAGAACATGCGGCAGACCAGTTATTGTAAGCAAACAACATTCAATTAGGATAACAACAACATATATCTATCACATCATTCACTTTTGCTAGAAGCCTCGATACAGTACTAACAAAGTGCTTTATTAATAACATAAAGTGCTCATCTAAGAGAGGAGGTTTAAATGAGAAGTACGTTGATGCTGTGAGTCTCACCCCCCACCCCTCCACCACCAGGCGTTCCTGGTGCAGTCGTTCAGCCGCAAGAGACGCAGTCGGGGCAAGCCGCTGTTCCATCACTTCACCACCGCCGTAGACACGGAGAATATCCGCTTCGTCTTCCACGCCGTCAAGGACACCATCCTGCAGGAGAACCTGAACGACATCATGCTGCAGTGACCCACGACACGCGCACACGCACACACGCCTTTGCAGGACATACTGACTTAAAGTGACTCTGCCTGTTTCACTGACCGACCACTGTGGAACACTGAAAGGTCAAAGGTAAAGGAGCCTCCAGCCCAGACCAAGACTGTTATCTGTGTAAATTTGTATTGTAGCTGCCTGGAGAATGAGGAGTGGGTATCTCTTTCTCTCAAACACTTTCAGAAACACAAAGCACTCCCTGTATAACATGAGAACTGAGAGCCACGTGAATAATGGAGATGTGTTTTCTGCTCTTCCTCTGTTCAGCTGTGATGCCAAGCTAGTGTAGATACGTGTGTTCTGCTGGATCCCCAAGAGAGAGAAAGGAAGTTAATTCGAAGCAAACTTTACGTGTGCATATGACAGGATGGCTCTGCGTGTGTGTGTGTGTGTGCGTGTGTGTGTGTGCGTGTGTGTGCGTGTGTGTGCGTGCGTGTGTGTGTGTGTGTGTGTGTGGGGGGGGGGGTCATATGCTCTGCTATGTGATAAGGTTGCACAAGTGTTCCTGTCAGTGACCTTTACACCGAGCACAGGGATACATCTTCACTCCTTAATCTCTCCTCAGCTTTCCTCCAAGCAACTTCTTCTATTTCATATCTCCTGCTCTCTTTACCACCTGCTCCTCTGCTCCCTCCAGCACAGGGGAGATGAACAGCTGCAGATAGTGGGCTTCACCCCTCCTCCTACTCCTCCTCCTCCTGCTCTCTAGTACAATGGATTTATTGTGCCCTCCTTCCTCCTCGCGTACCAGCGGAAGCTTCTCTGGACTCGTGCACAATGCTCCTGAATGAATTCCATAACCCTGTCATGCATCTTTCCTTTCCCCCCCTCTGGCTTGCCACACACACACACACACTTCCGTGCATCGAGCGATAAATAGGCAGGTAAACATAACGCCTTCAGGGCGTGGCTCCCAGTACATCAGGTGTTGGGCTCTCTGTTAAGAGAGGCTCAACATGAGCACTCACAGTAACACTGCAGCCAAACTGTACGTTTCTGCTGCGTGTTCATCTATGTGTTTTGTGCATAGAAATATATATACTGCCCTTAGCATGTGTTCCTGTTTGCCAGGGTGTGTTCTGAAATGCCGTTGCGTGTTTGATCGACCATGTGTGCAACACGGTAACTTTGCGTCACAAACACACGAGTCATTACAGTGTCACTGTAACATAATGTTTGTTTACTAACCTAATTTGTATTTTTCATATGCATTATGGTTTTTGTTGTTGTTTTTATTGAGTTTCCATTGCACTGGATCTGAGTGAGAAATAACCACAGAAAAGAAAAAGATGAAAAACAAATAAAATCAAAGGAGGATGGGTAAAAAAAAAAAAAGCAGGGGACTTTGCAAATGTGTACAAAGGAAGGTTAACTGGTGTAAAACCACTATGGCAGGCATGTAGGATGTTTTGTGGGGGTTGGCGCTACACTTTTCTAATCTTGTATCCCACTCCCGTGGCTCTGTGGTGAAATACATTGCCGTTTGCTGACAAAGTGCATCTTACTGTTTTCATTGTGTGTGTGTGTGTGGATGCGTGTGCATATGTGTGTGTGGGTGCGTGCACGCATCAAAGCAAGGGATCTAGACATTCCAAGAAAGACGAAAGAGAAGGATGACTCCTACCCTGGAGGGTGAGCCTGCACTCAATGCTATGTTCCTAACTGAAGCCCCAGTCACAAAGTGGAGCAGTACGTTTATACTGTAAAAATAATTGAATCTAAGTTAATACTGAAAAATGAAGTCAGCATATATTAAAGCACTAACTTTAGCGGTGTGTGCGTAGTGTTTTTACAATATGTCCACCTCAGGGAGGCATAAGACTTATAGGCACATATTAAGCACATATAATGCACTAAAATCACATGTATCAGTTGGATCACACATTATTTATGTTCTACATAAACAATGTGTGGAGACTAGCGACAGCAACAGTATATTTGGCAGCTAAGGGAAAATAAATGTAACCAGGCATTAACTACATTTACAGTAAGACAAAACCTACTATAACACATTCTTACTTTTGGACTATGAAGGGTGTTCTGGTTTCTCACAAATGACATGTGCCAGCATCCCTCAAATCCCCCCCTCCCCCGAAGGTTAAGTTTTGATTAGTGATGTCACGTGAACCCACAGGCCGGGGGGGGTGGAACACGGACCAATAAAGCGTTTGTCTGTAATGAAATCAACATGAAACTCAGCAGCTATAGTGCTCCCGCGCTGTTATCGGTGCAGAGCAGCGCGGCTACAAGCCGACGTTCCCTCTTACCCAGCCTGACCTTTTGCTCTGGTTTTCTACAAGAGCTTTGACACGAAGCCGGCTGGGGAGTCTCGAGAGACAGGGAGGGAAGCAATGAACATCAAGGTCTACGTTCTAGCTTTGTTTTCAGCATCGCTGCTCCACATGCTGTGGATAGATCTACTTGTAAACAGAGTGTTATTTAGCAAATACGGTACACACTACATAGGGAGAAAGAAGAGAGGGGAAATGTCCTGTGTGGTGGGTAGTTATAGACAAAAGGAGGAAGAGAGCAGAGAATTCAAGCCGTAGAGAATATTTAATTTACAAAATCTGAAAAACAATATTGTAGTGGTAATATCTAATGCCAATAAAGCATTGGATGTATTGGATTGAGAAAGAGAAGAGGCCATGCTGCCTCTATTGAAACGACTTCCTGTCCTAATCCCAAAATGGACTAAAACAACGCCATGTTCCGCGCCCTGCCTTTCACTCGCTCGCACACACACGCACGCACGCACGCACACACGCACACACGCACACACACACACACACACACACAGACAGAGAAACTCAGTCTCCAGTCATGTCCTCAAAAAGGGGGAAGTTACTTCCTATAGTCACTTCAGGAGAGGAAGCTTTCTTTTATGGAGAGAGCATGGCCCAGGTGGTTTTGTCTTTGACATGCACCACCACACCAATGTGCTCAGACTGAACTTGTCTCTGTGGGAGAGAGGGCCAGATACTAGCCATGGTGCGAGCGTGTATTCAGACCTACAATATAATACAGACCCTTGCAGAGGTGGTCGCAGACCGTTACCCCGGGGCTGACATTATATCATTAACATTATAGGCTGCTCAATCACAGACATGAGATAAAGGCTAACCCACAGTCATGTATTGCTTATCTGCATTGCTGAAAATGTGTCTGTGGTGTCATGACTCTGGTTATGTTGATGCTTCTCTGTTGGGGCTGTTTCTCTAGACCTGAAGCTGAACTCTGTTATTTAATAATGTGCTTATGGCACTATACTTCTCACTCACACACACACACACACATAGCTGGTGTAATATAAACATCAATAACTGGTGGCTGATTGTGAGCTGATTGTATGGATTTAGGCCCAAGGACTTTGTCATTGAACCACTTGATTCAGGTATTCATGGAGCATTTTTATATAAAGATGAAAAATAACTATTGGTTTATAGCATGTCAGTGACATATAAACCAGTGTTTTTTTATTATTCTATTATGCTATTATAAGATTACAGATTGTGAGCATTTCCGCAGCATTCCTAATTAGATAGTCGAGTAGGAGAGTCTAACTGAATGTGATATACACCTAGAATGACATAATTCCAGATGTCTGAATCAGTGCCATAGCATTTCTTTTTCTTGTGATATGAGACATGCGTGTCATAAGTCTCCTATTTATATTTTTATTAAATGTTCACACATCAGATGTGTTCGGATCTGAAAGATGTGTTTGGTAGATTATACAATACTGAGTTTGAAAATGTTATGAAAGACATTACTAGCCCTTTAACTTACAACCACAAGGTCATGTACTAAAAGTACACCTACATTTTCCATGTTCTCCTTGTTCCCATAATAGTTATTACTTCACCTGTGATGGGATATGTGTCTAGATATAATTGAACCACCTGCTGATGAATGTTGCTATTGTTTACTATAAATCATTTTGAGGCACAGGAAAGATAACAATAAAAGTCTTTCACAATAGCCCTGATGATTAAAATATCCTGAGTTTTAAAAAGTGTAATTTGGAGTTAATAATAGCTTTCCTATTATTAAAGAGGAAAACAAATAAATGCCCATGGTGTACATAGATGTAACACATATTTAGGATGCAATTTTTGTTCATAACTAATATAAATTAGAGCTTGTTTCCTTGAGAAATTTATAAATTGGACAATTTCATTTTATTAGCAATTTGTATGTCTGGAATAATGAAATTAATTCAATGTTGCTTGGATATTTGTTAATACCAATCTACCAAACCTTAGGACAAATCATGACTTTTTTTTATTTCTCTAAGAATAATTGGTTTAAAAAACAAAAAAATGTATGTTGTCAGTCTGTTAAAGCACCGTGGTAGTGAAGTCTCATGAATATGTAACATCCCACACGCCACCTCCAATTATTTCCTGTCTGGAATATTAATGAACTGTAGACCAATTATCACAAATGGCAACTGTAATGGGATTTCAGACTTTGAATAACATGTTGGAGAACAGCTACCATAATTACCTTCAAGCATTGGGATACTAAAAGCATTAATTTATTCACTCAAAAAAAGTACAAAAATGTCCCCTTTCCTTCTGAAGCAGCACAATGCAGAAACCCTAATCCACTAATTAAAACAAGTTAGTCTTCAGGGCATCCATTAAGCATTCAACAAAGCTTACCCAGACTCAAAGTCACAGCAAACACTCTACTACGAGATGAAACAATGAGCCGATATTTCAGTTAGAACGTAACGTGACAATTATTTTTGCAATTACTTCCCACTGGCCACATTATGTGCCATCAATAAATAAATGTAATCAAAACCTCATCAATGTTTTGGTTAAAAAGATATGGCTTAAATACGTTGTTCAATCAGTGGATAGCAACTAGCTTCAGTAACACATTTCACCATTAGGGCTACAGATTGTGTTAAACACAATGTAGAAACACTGCTTCAAAGTGGTACACGTGAAACGTGCCTTAGGCACACACTATGAGTGGTGGCCTTACGGTAATGGAGATATTACACAGGTTTTGTTAACAGGGTAAATGGACAACATTAACCTCTATGGCACAGAAAGGGTCCTTATATAAAACAAGCACCCATTTTCCAGTGTTAAATACATACCAGTCCTGACTCCAGATCTAATGGCAGTTTTACAAAAACAGCTCCCTTCACCTTCCCCCACCACACACATACACTTGCATGAGTGTGTTTGACACAGTATAGGCGAGCAGAGTTCTTTCAGAGTGCTTTGCTCTATTTGGCCACGGGGGCCAGATAGTAGGGGTGGAAAAGTCTCTCGTGAGCGCACGTGTGCAGGGCCGTGTGCGTGTGCAGCAGCAGGCGTGGAAAGCGAGAGGTGAAGTAGCTGACGAAGCCGTCAGGAACCTCTCCCAGGGTCTCCTGGACGTCTGTTGGCAGCTCGTGGTAGTGGTGTTTCTGTGTGTCACACAGTTATACGTGTCATCACAACAGGACTGTTCACAGGGATGTAGCACCTGCTATTCAGTGTGTGTGTGTGAGAGTGAGTGAGTGAGTGAGAGAGAGAGAGAGAGATAACAAACAGCTTGTTTGGAAACATAATA
>JAODUH010056710.1:28057-42939 GCA_027564835.1 Typhlichthys subterraneus
GTGTGTGTGTGTGAGAGTGAGTGAGTGAGTGAGAGAGAGAGAGAGAGATAACAAACAGCTTGTTTGGAAACATAATAAAAACACACAGGCTGACCTTATTCCTCATGGCCCTCAGCAGGTCTCTAACGGAGTTCCCCTTGTACGTCCTGAACCTCCTCAAATCTGCAACATGAGCCATCAAAACGGGACTATTTACATTTCCATCAGAACAAAACATCTTAGCACAATAATGGCGGTACATGATCAACCTTAACCAACATTGATATAAGGTATCAATGTTTATGTGTATATATCAAACAAAATTAAAACATATTTTACAATATTGAAATTATGGACAAATAAAGTATATAGGCTCTGTGTGTGTGTGCGCGCGCATGTGCGTGTGCCTGTGTCGTCTTGATACCTGTTTGCAGTGGTACAGAGATGTGCATCCTCCAGTTAGTGCGTACAACTGCTCTTCCTGCTGCCTCCAGTCTGACCACAATGGGGCTGTCAACTGGCTCCTTCTCTATACGGTCACTTACATCCTACATGCACACGCACGCGCACACGCACGCACACATAAACGCACGCATGCACGCACACACATGCAGACATGCACGCACGCACACATAAACGCACGCATGCACACACACACATGCAGACATGCACGCACACACACACATGCAGACATGCACGCACACGCACACACATGCAGAAAAATAGGTAAGATATTTCAGTGCATTGCAAATAATAATATTATTCGTTGTACATAATTTATCTGCTATACCTTAATACCTTAATTACCCTGTGGCTACAACACTGCAAGTACAACGTAACAAAATACACACAGGAGCAATTCTGGTTGTTTGTACACCTATAGGCTGTTAAAAGACAAGTCAAATGGAAAGTACCGGTCAACACTATCATCTTGTCCCTACCGGTATCAGACGATAGCGTTGCCTAGAGACAAAAGGGCAGCAACAGCACCTGGAAGAACAGCAGCTGCTTCTCGGGACTCCAGAAGAATGGATGTTTGAGCACACAGGAAGTGGAGGGGCGGGACTCTGGCTCCGGACTGATCATTCGCTCGATCAGATCTCGTGCTATGACATCATCTGGCCGAGCATATTATATACACACACATTAGTCCTAGCTGTAATCAGATTACATAAATACACACACACACACACACACTCACCATGCAGGTCCTCCATGAAATGAGAAAGTGTGTGTTCTCCTGCCAGTATGTTGATCTGACGCCGCAGTGTGTCTCCAAAGGGGTGCTGCCCCCCAGTGACCACAAAGTAGAACACACAGCCTGCTGAGAACACATCCACTGCAGCTGTCTAGGGGAAGGATGAAAGGAAGGGAGGGGGTTAGAATACTTAAAAGAGATGTGTGCGTGTGTGCGTGTGTGCGTGTGCGTGCGCGCGTGTGTGTGTGTTACCGGGTTGCTCTCAGGCGTATCCCGCAGCATTTCGGGGGCGATCCACCCTTCAGTTCCAGGTATTCCGGAGCGAAGAGAGAAGCTGGTTCGACCGTCTGCGATCTTCTTGCAGAGTCCAAAGTCTGATATGAGGGCTCGGACTAGCCCCAGTGGCCCAGGGCCAGACAGGAGGATGTTCCTGGGCTTTAGGTCGCGGTGGACTGGACGGCAAATTAAACATAGCGAGGGTGATGAAGGTGGTGGCTGATGTAAAAGAGGAATATACTAAATATACTTTGGTGTAGTCTGGGTCATACAGTATTGAAATATTGTAGAATTATTAATCCATGTGAAATAATACAGTAGGTACTGTGTTGGAGTGACTCAAGCTTGTATGATACCGTGCGTTGTACCACTTCTGTGTGTGTGTGCGCGTGTGTGCGTGCGTGTGTGCGTGTGTGTGCGTGTGTGTTTCAGACCTATGTTGAGCGAGTGAAGGTGAGAGAGGCCACACATGGTCTGTTCCAACAGTGTCACGGCATTCAACTCAGAGAAGCGTGATGAATCCTCTACATACTGCAACACACACACACACGCGCACGCGCACGCACGTGCACGCACGCACACACAGGTTTGTCAGTGCGGAGTCTCAATTATGCCTTCAGATCAAAGCACATAGAAGCAGAAGAAAACTACTTCAAGCTGGTCAAAATAAAGGGCAATCATGCACCTTAACATTTTCTTAAGTAGTGTATGTTTTAATGCGTCTTTGTACTGTATGTTTTTGTGTTTACTGTTTACTGCGTATATGGAGGCACTGTGCGTTACAAAGTGTCGTTATGAGTTTTAGCTAGCAGCCACTATACACACTGACCTGCTGCAGTGTTGCAGCACACAGCTCTATGGCGATATAGGTGAAGAGATGGTCCCGCTCGGTGCAGAAGTAGCGAATGACGTTGGGATGCGTGTCGGACTCTCGCAGCAGCTGCACCTCGCGCTCCGCCACCTCAACACACTCCGGGAGGATCCGCTTCACTGCCACCTGGCGTCCGTCAAACTGACCCCTGACACACACGCACACGCAAATTTATAATGTTCCCTATGAAACACCCAGCTGTTTTTGCACATACTGATATCATGGTCATCGTCATGCATGAGTCACACTATCAATGCGAAAAGCTCTTAGCCCTATCATATTTAAGCAATATGTTTAAATATGATAGTGCTTCTAGGTAGTTACATACAGTACATGTTTCTATAAATACTTTGTTAAAAGGATTTCAAATAGGGGAAGATAGTATAACTATTTGCACACACACATTTATACATTCGTACATTCTGTATTACCTAAAGACAAAGGTTCCTGCTGTGCCGTGTCCCAAGACTTCTGATGGTGTGAAGGAGATTTTCCCTACATTCACCTCTTCACTGCCCCCTTCTGGCATGACAAAGAAAAGCAGAGCAGACCTCTAAGCAAAACAGACTAAGGAGTGTTCTAATCGATTTTACAGTGTACAAGTGTACATACAAGTGTTAGTATAGCAGTAATAAACTTAATAGAATGGGATAAAAAAAACAATGTTTCAGGGTTTACGAAAATATAAGATGGGGCAAAATACAATATAAAAATATAATGTTTATCGAATAAATTAATAACAGAACTAAGGGTTATAATAAGGCTTTAACTCCCGTTATTAGCTATGTAATGTGTGTTACCTCTAGGGGGATTGTACTCTGTGGAGCTGGTTCTGTCTGAGCTGGCAGAAGGAATAGGTAGTGGCTCTGTGGATGCAGGCTGGGATTCTGCAGATAGAAAGACAGTTTGAATTCATTGCGTTTGTGCTATTTAAGGAAAATAATATATGCAGATGTATTTTGGAATAAATTTGTATGACTTACTACTAGATCCATTTGTGTCGGTGGAAGGTTGAGCGTCTGCCACAACAACGTCTGAAGAAACTGTGGGCACAGTCTGTGATTGTGTCTGCATGCGTTGGAGATGAGTCTCTAAAACCTCCTCTAACTGCCTTTGAGACTTCTGATGTTGGGCTGTACGCTAAGAAGAGCACACACAAACAAATAAGGTACATGCTATTGAAACCGAAGCTGGAGATTTTAAGCATTATAAAATCTAGTTTGTTGTTTTAAAAGTATAATAAATGTGCAGTCTGTACTAAATAAAAAATAATAATTTATAAATTCCTAAAAAATGTATCAAGAGCTGAAAAGGCTCAATAATAAATAATACATCAAACAAATATACTATTAATAGAGCATAGAACATGGAAATAAATATATTCTTTGAAAACTATGTCAAAACAAAACTCCCCTCTCCCTTCCCACTGGTTCAGACAAGACAAGAAAGAGACCACTTTAAAGACCATGACTATATCAGTTAGTAGCTACTAACTAGTAAGTTACATTTGTACAAACTCAGCAGACTCACAGAGGGGTAGGTGAGAGCAAAGGCCAGCCATCCACCCAGCAACAACGTTAGAGCAGCGAGAATCAGAGGGTCCTGTTGTGACACAGGCAACACAGTGGACGACCTCCGAACCTTGCCTTCTTTACTTCCATGGGCAGCGCCTCTGTTAGCATCCTCGTCACTGTGGCTATCATCTACCATCTGGAACTTAAGAACGAAAGATATTATTATTAATTATATTACCACCATTAGCATTCCTGTACTTTTCAATATATTCATCTGCATTGTGGGAAGCAAACCGTTTGTATTGATGTTCCAATTAAACTGATCTTATTCAAGTACATGGGATGGTGTGTGTGGGAGAGCATGCAAGACCTTGCTTGCTTCAATAACAGCACCTACTGCAGGACAGTCCATCTACTATGACACATTTATTTTACACATGGACGTGTAGTGTATGTATTTAAAGGTATCAATCCAAATACACCCTTCAATGTCATAGTGCTCCCTCAGATGCTCCGCCCCACACATTGGAAACACATTGCCATGGCTACTGTTGTTGTTTGCAGTCTGCACCACTTTGTTTGTGTTCAGACACAAAGCCAGAGCCTGGGCTGTGTAGAAACACCAGATTATTTCATCAGTATGGACAAAGAACGAGTGCATACTGACGTGAAGAGACATGCTCTGAGTTTGTGTATTAGTATTAATACACTTAGTGTATTAGTACTAATGCACTTTTATGGATGGATGGACACTAAGTTTATTAGTATTAAGTTTCTTAGTACTAATACACTAAGTTTATTAGTACTAATACACTTAGTTTATTAGTACTAAGTTTCTTAGTACTAATACACTACATTTATTAGTACTAATACACTAAGATGTTAATTGTATGGCAATTAAATATTCAATATAGAGCCATTTACTGCCGACGTCACGCCGGCTTCACCAACATATGCATCTTCCATGCACTAGAAGTCCCGTTAAGCCCAATATATAAATAAATAAATGAGCTCTTTTGCAATTATCCTTATGACTCAACATTATTTCACCTGCCATGTGTCCTAGATGATACATGTTCCTGTCCTTTTCTACCAGTTGAAATATCTTCAGAATGGTAATACAGCCCATAAAATGCTGGCACGACACCTTCTACTTTCGTCTGCTAACAAAAAGAACAAAGCATGCCAAATGAAGTTACTTAGCTTAAAACAGTCAATATTTCACCATGTCAGAGAATTATTATAGACCGCTATGTCAACCAGCATCTATTAGGCATTTTGCCGATGTGGCTGCAAGCAATTAAATGTGACATTGCTCTAGCATATAGCTTGACAAGTCATTTGACTCAATCACACTTCTGTTGCAACACGGTGTGCTCCCTTGTGATGCCATGAGCTGCCTACTGTAGCATCACTGTGTTGGGCTGGGGCGTGTGACTCACATATTCCTGGTGGTACTGTGCTGCTGGGCTGGAGGTAGGGAAGGGGGGCTTCCGAGGGATGATGGTTTCCCCAGAGCGCTGCAGGTTGGCTGGGAACTCCCTCAACATGGTGGTGTGTGCGACTGGAGGTAGCTCATGATGACCTATCTCACACACACACAAGCGCACGCACAAACACACACACACGAATCTAAACATATTTCTAGGTGGGAAAAAAAAACTTAAGCAATAATAATAATAATAATAATAATAATAGTATATTTACAACTGCATGTGGAATGTGGATTGATGGTTAAAATAGAGGATATTTAACTATTATTATTATTATTGCTTTATTTTCCCCACCTAGAAATATGTTTAGATTATTTAAATAATTATTAGTAAGAGTAATTTTCCAGGGTTCCCTATATCCTATGAACCAACCCACCTGTTTTGGAGACAATCATTCATATTAATGATTGCTGATGTTTGTCCTATTGGAAAACCTAAACTCTGACCATTAGCACGTGTGTTAGCACGTGTGTTAGCACGTGTGTTAGAACGTGCGTTAGAACGTGCGTTAGCACGTGTGTTAGCATGTGCGTGCGCGCACCTATCAGCAGCCAGTGGTTGTTCCGGCTGTTGGTGCTCCCTGCGGGGTAGCGCACATCTGTGGACGGTGTGATCTCACACTCCCCCCTCTCCCGGACTGTCACTCCGACCGTTACCGGACCTTCGATACGCGCCAGAGTCAGCCCCCGCGGCTGCCATGGAAATAAGCCACTGCATCACACAATCACTGATCACAAAGGCCCTGCTCCTAAACCATACAAGCGTCCGTGCAGACGCCTGGCTACATAGTAGAGCAGCTAGTTAGCTAGCTAGGTAGGCAACACATCGTCTTTGTGCTCACCACTAGTGAGACGCCGTGGTGGACCAGGGAGGTAGAGGCATACAGGTGAGTGTCCAGTTTGCCTACGTAGAGAGTAGGGCTGAAACAAACACAGTTTGGTCGTTAGCAGGGATTGGCTGAAACCCTATCACCTCACAGTGACATCACTGCAGGGATTAAAGGGTTAGTGCGTGTATTTCCTCCTGGGCAGATCGGGAGGCGGGGGAGGGGGTTCATTAAAGATGGGTCTCCTTAACACACACAAACAATGGGATATGTGCATTACGTAATGAAATTGTGTAATGATAATAGATCCAGCGTGTGTTTGTGTGTGTGTGTGCGTGTGTGTGCGTGATATAATCAAGCCCTTACACCAGCTGCGCCTGTGCGCTGGCCTGCTCCTTCACAAACTGGTAGCTCCACTTCAAGGTGGAGTGTGCATCTGCCCGGTCGTTGGCCGAGGCGAAGGTGAGGAAACGGAGGGTTTCCATGGCGAGAGACAGCTGGGGGGCGTGTCTCAGTGAGTCGCCAGAGTACAGATACACCCCCACCACGGGAGAGCCGTAGTTCTGACTCCACAGCACGTCGCCTAAGGACACGCAACACAACACAACACAACACAACAAACAAAATGCTTCATCCTAAAGAAGGCAGACATGTAAATATGTACACACACAAACAGACACACACACACGCATGTGCACGCACACACACAGTTGTGCAGAAATATATGGTCCATATATGCTATATTTACAAAGTAGAAAGGAACACAACTACATACCTGTCTCCCTGTCGACTGTCACAACAAGACCGTCTCCACTGGACACAAGGTGGGCCATCTCTGGTGAGAAGCCACAAACATTCAAGATGACTGAGGGTTAGGATGGGGATCTCAAGATTATATCCCTTAAATGTATTTTGAATTGGATAAATAGGTAATGTGCGTTTGTTGTGTGAATGTTGATTGTTGCGATGGGGTTTTGTGTCTTTACTTTGCTTTGTCTTTTTTTCTGATGTAGAAAAATAAGCTGTTATCGATGGAAACCCCTGAAGGTTAGAGAGCGGGTGGCTATTGTTCATTTACTAGTGTCCTTTTCATTTTGATGTCAATAGGAACAGGTTCAGCAGGAGTGTGTTCCTAAGCTTACTAGGACTTATCTCCTAACCAAATACTCTTACTATGTTATTATGTTAAAGGTGAAGTCAGGGACTGTAAGCTAATACACCTTTTGTTGCCTGTTCTGTGTGTAAGCTGAAAAGGCCTTGGCAATGCATATCCAATTTAGGGGGTGGGGAGGGGGTGGGGAGGGGGGGGGGGAGCTTTGGAGGTCTGAGGGAGCATTGAAGGAGAGGTGTTTTTTGTTTTGATTTGTGCAGCATCCCTGACTCCACCTTTAAGGCGTGCGATGGAGACATACTGTAGTCTTGCTTCTCATCGTAGGGTGGAGCTGAATAGTCATTGTATGTGGCGTTCCACCGCAGCTCCTGGGTCTTCGTGTCGAACATGGTGATCATGTATTCTGGAACGCACCCACGCATGCACACACACAAACAGTAATAATCCCAATGTTTAAAGACAGACATAGACTGTATGTCTGCACAGGTTGTGTTGGTGACTTACCTGTGCGTCCTATGTAAAGCAGGGGTGTGTTGGGGCAGATGGAGTCTGAGGAGGAGGTGGTCAAACTAGTCTGCTTTTCACCGGTTTGAGGATCCACTACAAACCACACATCCTGCTTCTTACCTGCGCACACGCACACATCTGAGTTCAGCCAAACACGTCAGATTACTTCACACTCTCTATTATTCACACACACACACACCTACACACGCGCACACACACACACGCACTTACCAGTGTAGAGTATGCCATCGGAGCTCCTGCAGGGAGCTGATTGGACAAGCTCTGGGATGGTGAACGGCAGTTTCTGCGAGCGCCCGCACACACACACACACACACACACAATGTTATTAACATACAAACACAACCATATAATGCGTCTATAGCATAGCCATAACTACAAGGGGAACATGGGGCAGGAGAATAGTATTGTAGATATGTATTATATGTTGTGGGTAAAATTGAGTACAGTGGTACAGTATACAAAGGACCAGGTTACTTTAAAATATCGAGTGTTCTTGGGAGAATGTAATGCACACACGTAATAAAGAACAAGAGTAACACAGTAAGCAATATTACTTACTGAGTTCTGTGTACTCGAGACCTGTTTGATTGGCTACCACATTGACAGACCATCAGTGTTCTTCAAACAGGCATTCAAACTGTTTATTTAGGACGGTTGTAACTACAGTAACTACTGCCTCAGCCCAGCACAATAGCCTGTCATTAGGAAAGGAGCAATTTGCTCATGTCTGAATATCGGAGGGCCTCTCAATAGCTATTGTATGTGCTTCTCTGGTCCGCCCCAAAGGTAAACACCTTCACTCTCACACACACACACACACACACACTTCTCACCATAAGGCCTTCCTTGTGCTTGCCGCCCAGCACATACAGGCTGCCATCGTTAGGATCAGGGAGGAAACCTGGCCTAGAATATAGTTTGTACATCAGCACGTGCCCACAGATTACAGATGTGCTCCTGTGCTTTGTTTGTGCGTGTGGGTTACTCACTCTGAGAGGTACACCGGGAGCTGAATGATGGGGTCTGAGAAACATGAGGGTGAAGTCAGTAAACGTCATACTACGGACAGACATTAAGATACATTTACATGGCATGTGTTTGTTTACCTTCTCTGAGGGTCCATTTGATGTCTCCTGACTGTTTGGAGACTGCGTGCAGACTACCGTCCAATGTTGAAATGAACAGCAGTGACTCTGGAAGAGTGACTGACTTCACTTCTCCCACCTGGGAGGTAAAGAGTAAGAGATAGAGAAAGAGAAAGAGAGAGAGAGAGACAGAGTGTGAGGGAGCTAATCTCAGCTGTGTTACCAGGGGATATAGGGCACAGTGTCATGTATCTGTGATTTCAACATAGCTTGGATGTGTGTGCGTCTGCCTAGAAGGCAGAGGCTTGTGTACGGGTGTGTCACATTGGCTCAACCAGACCTTCTCCAAGCTAACACCTCTAATTATTCAACTCTGTTAGTCTTTTAGCAGGATATCCTGGCACAGCACCCCACTCATAGCGTCCCCTTCTGCGTTTGTTCACCACTCCCGTGTTTGCACACATCCACAATACTCTTTACAGGATGGCTTTATGGCCAAGACGCGTGCGCGCAAAGAGCGCACGTACACACGGTATTAACTTTCTTCTGACAATTTGGGCAATCTCATGAGCTAAACACTTTAAACGTCCTATCATATCCTATAACTTTACATGAGACCAAAATAGACACACATGCGCACATCGCTGCGCATGCATAGACATGAACATAAACAACTTGACAATAACAGACAGAATGAGGTTGTTTACCTGAAACAAATTCCCTTCCCAAGACAGTAGAAGCAGGGAGAGCAGCAGGCGTCCGACAGCCCTGATGACCTCCAAAACACGCTCTTTCATGTCTTTTAACAACGGAGTGAAGAGTCTATTGAATTAATAACAGAGGTCGAACGATCTTTCAAATTCCAGCGCGCACCCATCTGTCAAAACTGCCACAAAACGCCGGGCATTAAATCGCGTTATATACTTTGGTGCGCAGTATTGACATAGTTTTCACTTCAACCCATAATATAGAAGGCATTCTTATTATAATCCAATATTTCCGTGTTGGGACGGAACCGATGATGTCAGGAGTTAACTGTCAAACAGTGGGATGTGGACTAGGGGATGACTCCTCCCATACTGACTGACTCAATAGGCAACAGCCAACGGCGATAGAGAAGAGAAAGAGAGTGGGAGGGACCTAGAATAGGCTGGAACCATAGACTTACAACACGTGAAAGTGTTGGACGCTACTCTGTGGATACACGCAACAAGAGCGGCTTTTTGTGCAATAGAACGTAGTGGACGAATTCCCCGCTCCACCCACATACACACCACAAAACCACTCTGTACCTACACAGTAATATTAGAACGGATAAAAAAAGCTTTAATTTAAAAGACATTTCCCTTTTACAATATTGGTGAGATAATTATCATAGATCCAGTTTAAAAATAAACGAATCAAAGTGCTTCAAAACAATAAAAAAAAACCTTGGTAATAAAAAGCTTGAAAGCATGTGGCCTTCACTGAAAACAACTGAGGTTTATGTGGGCACTGGGCAGTATAAAATAAAAGAGGCACTTCAGTCATTTGAGGTATGGAAAAACAGAGAAATCCAAAAACATTACGGCCCAATCTTAATAAAGGCTTTACTGGTATAAGAGTAGAGAAAGACTACACATAGTGTAGTGGCCTATCCTATGTCATGGTACACTCTACTGGTGGAGAAAGCTGTCAGGCTCGGGATACCCAAACAGCTTAAAGTCTGGCTCATACAGCTGGTAAAGCTCTTTCCTCATCGCCAGGGGAATCTGAGTGAACCAATCCCTTTCCCAGCTGGCTGCCGTGCGGTTGCGAGCGCCAGTAGGGAAGTGGAGCCAGTGATCCACTCCCAGAATCCTCAGCAACTGCTCTGAGTCTTTATCCAGGGACTCTAGCTGACCAATGAAATCGTACTGGACCTGACATGGATGGCACAGACGATAAACCTGCAACACACAGGTGAAATATTGACTACATGTACAAACTTGCATGGTGTATGAAAACAGTGTTTTAGTTTTTGTCTGTGATGTAAGTGTATAATTCAATTTCATTATTATTTATATTTATTACGTTCCACAAACTGCTAATCACATTAATATATAGCATATACATAAAAACAGAATAAAACAATTTAACTGAAACGTAACGTTCACACCTGTCTCCAGTGTTCGTTGAACGCAGCCTCCCTCTCAGTCTCTGGGTCCAGCAGGTATGTGATGAACTGCTGAAACGTTGGTCTGATTCCTGCTGCAAACGCCGCAGCCACCGTCTCTGGCACGTTCTCAGACAGGTTGCCATAGCGCTGCAGCATGACCGAACCAAACATCCGGTAGAAGTCCTCATTGGGCCTTCAGAACACACACACACACACACACACACACAGGTTTAATGAAAGTACAACAGGTATGCGTGTTCCTGTGACGTCATACTAGACACCCACCTGTCAAATTTGTTTCTGAAGGCTGAGATGAGACGAACAAATGGGTCTCGAACAAACAGGAACTTGGTGTAATGCTGAAGCTTGAGCGCCATCAGGTGGCGAGACAAAGAACCATAATGACGCCAGAATCTGGTAAGGCACACCGACACAACCACAGCAATGTGAAAGTAAAACTAGTCGACTTTATCATAAATGTAGGGTAAGTAATTCTTGAGAACGCTTGCCAAATTTTCCTGGAAAAAGTCATGCCATGGACGTGTTGTTTGCTCTACGTAATACCACAGTATACAACTAGAGGTGTTTGGAATCACAAACCCCAAAAGAAGCAGCCCCCTGTATAAATGTATGGCAGGTGGAAAAGTACAGGTATAGTTATAGACATCTCCTAAGGGGTAGAAAAAGGTTTGCCTGTGTGTTAGCATCAAGCCCAGCCTGCCCCTCTGTGCCAAGGCCAAGTACCAAGGCAGAAGAACCCCCACTTGCTCTGTTAATAGCTTAGAAATACAGTTGTATTAAAAATATTTAAAAAAACAACAACAATGATGCATTCATTCAGTAAACTATAAACCAGCAGTGGTGGACAATTAAGCTGCTGGGGTGTCGTACTTGGCAAAGGTGAAGTGGAGAGAGGCGTTGTGCACGAGGTCCGCAGGGATAGCCTCTGGGTCAGTGAAGGGCTTTCCCGAGGAGGGGGAGACCAGAGATTGAGAGAGGACCACCATGACCCTTTTCCAGTTTGTACACGCCACCTGGCCAGACGTTTAGAGAGAGAGAGGTCAGAATACAAAGGATAATAAAAGTCTAATAAAATCAGGATACTTGCTTTCTTGTCTTGTCACAATGTTGTATTCTTACAATAACTCTTGTAAGACCAATTCACAAATTAACTTTTCATTTTAGCAGCCAAAGATGCAATATAAATAGTTTATTATTCATTATAACAATTCCATAATTGAATCACAGATTTACTTTGTTGTAGTCTTTATCTCTTCAAGAACATTAAAGGTAAACGATGGTCTGACAAAACCACACTAGAGAAGTAATGTATATATCCTGAACCCTCCTACCTTGGGAACATAGCAGTAGATGATCTGGTGTGTATCGTCCACTATCAGGTGGTCCAGTTCTCTGTTTGGGATCTGGTCAAATGTCCGCGTCTTTCCGGGGAAGTTAAACGACCCCTCCTCCGAACACACACGCGTTATCCTCCTCTTTCTCTCCTCCTGACCCCCATCCCCGACAATCCTTCCCCCCTGCTCCTCCTCCTCCTCCCTCCCGTTTTCTTCTACGCGCTCACCTGCCGGATTTTGAGAGTCGAAGGGTGTAAGAGCTCCACCAGTGGAATGCAGGGGGCTGTGCGGGCCTCCGCTGGGGGAAGCAGTGTGTACGGAGAGAAGGGTGCTCTGGACGATCGGGGGTTCATATTTGGGGTCTTGCAGGGGGTAGGGGCTGAAGCCCCCGACGTCGTCCCAATACACAATGATCAGAAGAATCATGAACAGAGAGCCAACAAGGAACGCTACTTGCAGGCTTTGCCATGTTCCCATTTTTACTCACGGCAGCACCCTGAGCTGTGATCGCTTTGGTTGCTTCACATGCAGCTCTATCTCAGCTCCATGGCCAACATATCGCTCAAGGGACACTTCCTCTTGCTCTTCTTCTAGCTGCTACAGCTACGAGGAACAGGAAACACAAGTAACATCTAGTTTTAAGTGTTGACATTTGACATTACTTTATACATTATATAATTGCCACTACTATGCTATCATGTGCTATAATGAAATTTAAATAAAGTTTGCTAAATGGACATGCCACAAAATCATGAAAAAACTATTAACAGTAATATTACAATTATGTGATAACAAAAGCTTCAAGCAATATCAAACTAAGTATTAGGTCATCATAAGGTCTGTGTTCACTACAGAATTATATGGTCAAGGGGTGCTGGGAATGTTTTTCTCTGCTCAACGGGCTCAGCTGTCACCGAGATGTGAATAAACGAGTGGGGGTGGAATGGTATCTGTTCATGTTTAGGACAGGCTGAATGGTTAACTCCTTTTTGTCCCAGTGGTAAAAATATACAAAAAGGGAGGGTTGAGAAACAAAATAGGAAAAAGTGATGTTTTGTTACCTAGTAAAATATGTGTATTTATAAACCTTCCCCAACCAAGACTAGACATTCCCCACCTCCCAAAGGAGATCTCATGCTAGGCTATCGTCTCGTCTGACAGCAAATTATGGTTTCTGTGTTTAAAAAAATAAACTAGATAGAACTTGCTTGGTTTTTATCCCACCTACACGCAGACGTAGTTTTTTTTGTAGATTTTATTAAACAAATCACATTTCCGTTTGCGGCATAGGTACTTTCGCTATAGTTTACAAACACAGCGTGAGCGCACTTAGACGACCAAACCACAGACCTACATGTGCACACATCACATCACCGTCCATCCCTATCCAACCTTCCCGAACACCTATTCAGTAGGCGAGTTAGAACATAGCCTGTCTCTCACTCCATTATTGTCTCGTAAAAAATCCTTCAAGTATCGGATAACGGATATCCTCTCCCCATTTGCAGACCTCCTTAGAATGTGTCATAACCATACAAGGTGAAATTTCTTTCTACTGAAGCACTACACAACAAAAAGGCTATCAACCAACCGTAACAATAACCAGCATTATTGTAACCTAAGCACATATAGGAGTAGCCTAGCCTATGTGGGAAAAAGATCTTCTTACCGTTATAATATATTTAAGATTCATGGCGTCTCCCGGACGATCCTTTGTCGCTTTGGTTACCTCCTTGCTGTCCTCTCTGCCCGATGATGAGACCGGCAGCCACGAGCGGAGTGGTGCGGCCACGTAAAAATATAAAAGCCTCGCGAGATCCGCCTGGACTGGCTGCATAGCCCGCCCACCTCTAAACGGGGTATAAGAATACTTTACCCTGTCTGCAGTCCGCACCATACCGCAAAATACGATATACTCATATGTATTAAAAAACTGAAAGATAAGGAGGGTGAATATTCCACACCAAACTCGTAGATTTCTAAGACATATATTAAAATAGGCTAAATGTGTTCGAACCGGGGGGAGTAGGGAACTTTACAGATGTTATTTTGGGGAGGGTGGACACATGAAGCTGGGGTTCGGGGTCCTCCCCCAGGACATTATGAGGGTCAAACACGTTATTTCCAAGTATGATTTTTTAACTTTGTCAAACTGACTAATTAAATAATCGATTAATTAATAAAGTTCAAGATTATCTAAAAATTGTTTAAATGTGTAATTTTAATGGTGGCATTTACCCCATCCCTCCATGCTCATATTACCTGCCTGTACACCGTGGGGCAAGAACGGGGAATTGTAATGTTACTGACTCAGAATATATTATTGGTTTCTAACTTAGTATTTAATATACAATAGTTGCCAACAATAAAATGCAGTATTTTAATGCACATTAGACACAGTCTGCTTTAAGTTAGTCATATTTGAGTAATTCCTCTTTAACCATTTAAACCTTAAGGGTCTTTTGGCCATTTTTCACTACTTTCATATAATTACTTTAAAATGCATTC
>JAODUH010056711.1:0-18188 GCA_027564835.1 Typhlichthys subterraneus
CCTGTAGCACAGGGAAACAAAACAAACAACCACACACAAAACAACCAGCCGAACAACAGCCCTAAACAGCTGACCTACAGTATGAAAATAGCAGAGGGGGAATGAAAAGGACAAACAGTCAAGCATGTGAAATATACTGTAACATGCCTTGCAGTGTCTTGCCCTGTTCTAACTGCAAATCTCTGGTCTAATGTGTTTACAAAAACACAAAGCTCACAAATATAAAATGCAAAACAACAGTAAGAACAAAGCGGTTTTGAGTCCCTGTGAAAAGATCTTGGCAGTCACGCAGCGCCACAACGCCAGCCGTTCGCAAAGGGAGAGGTTTTGGCATGACTCCTGGTGTGCTGAGGGAGCACTGTGAAGCCAAACAGTAAACTAGTTAGGAAGTTCACGACTGTCTCAGATGATTGAGAATGATACACAGCTTTTAAACATTCCTGCCAGCCTTCCCCTGAAATTAAAACTAGAGATGGTTGTAAATGATACATTTAGTGGTGTTATCATGTAGACATGTGAGCTCATCCTGATGTATCGCACACTCTTCAATGTGTTACGCTCTGTAACCTCCGTTTGTGAATATGCATGAGAATGTATGCGTGTGTGTGTGTGTGTGCGTGTACATGTATCCCAACACTAGTCTTTCAGAAATATTCCCTGTGATGTGTAAGTAAAGTGCTTTCTTAACTACAGGCCTACAGTTCCCACTAAATAAGACATTGAGTAGTGGCTGTAGCTCAAAGTGTGGCTTTGCCACAGGGATTTGACTATCATACCCTCCACCGCGTCCTGCTGAGCTGGCACAGTGACGCCGCATTAGCTTGCTCCTCTGGAGACTGGGTGTAAAGGCTGCTTGGCTGCTAGTGAAAAGCACAGCCCACATTTTATGTCAGGAAACAACTTCGCCGTGGCAATCACGGCACCTTGGACCCCCAGAGGGCCTTAATTACCTCATGTCGACCATACATATAGTTGCTTACACCATATAATCACTTGTTTAGACCAACGGGTAGCTAGACGTGGCCCTTAGACCTGTGAATATGGGTCTAGCCTACATTGATGATATCCCTCCGTTAGAAGCTTAAATCTCTGGCGCAGGAGTCTGGATGGCCCACTGCCCTTTTTCTTGAATCTCATCTGTGCCAAATAGATGCACCAACGGCAGGATTTGCACTTTGTGGCCCCGAACTGCCAGCGTCTGCATGGAGGTTTTTATTTTTGTATTTTCTTGGCCACCATGTTGGCCCTGGCTCCATCCCAGGTCTCAGTGTTTGGCTCAATTGCAGCCGACGCTGCCAGTTGGTGTCGATTTCATTCTATTTTCATTTAATTCTTAATTAAAGCACTATAGGTCTACTTTGTCCTGTATCAAATAAACTATGTTAGACTACTTATACCGTAGTACTTTTACAGAAATGTCACATGAATCAAAGGAGAACGCTTTCTCTTCCATGCTTGATTGCATTCTGGCCTGGAATAGGCCTGATTATGAGCTACAACATTTTTCTGGTACGTTATTATTCTGATATGCAACTCTGACTTAGAAATGAATATTACCACGACTACAAATGTTGACATTTTAGCATTCTTTTTTTAAATCCAAATTTTGGAGAAAAAATAACATACATTTGAAATGTCCCAAAGCCCATTTTGCGATTTCCATTTCTTATGGGATATAGAATGAACGATACGGTACACTGAGCATGTATGCCATCTCCACAGTTTTCATGGAAGCACTCAATTGAGCTGAGTGGAAATGGACAGAAAACACTATTACTCCTTTAAGCCAATTACAGTGATAAGTAGTGAAAATACAAGACAGACAGAAAAGTCCAAGTCATCACCTAGATAATGCTTGAGGACTTCATAAATTTGACTGCTTCTATATCATGCCAAGCAGACAGCAAGATTAAAAAACTGTTCTCTGGGAATTCTCTGTGGTGTATTTCACTCTAAATCCTCCTTTGCCTTTTCAGTTCTGTCCAGAAAAATTCATAAATTCAATTGTTGCAGTCAGGAGATATGGTCAGGGTGACTTTTAAAGTAACCAACAAGTGATCAACCATTATTAACTTTCTCTCGCCTTACAGAAACCTAGCTCTGAGATCATACAGCATCTAATACTGGAGAAAAGGTCATATGAGGCATGATGAGAACATCAACAAAGGTAAAAAGAAAGAAATCCAGAACGTGTATTCTCATGTATATATCCTCCAAAACAGAGGGGCTACATGGGTATCTGGGCCCAAGACATAGAGGTGAATGAAGGTAAACATGGGTATCTGGGCCCAAGGCAAAGAGGTGTATGAGGGGATACATGGGTATCTGGGCCAAGGCAAAGAGGTGAATGAAGGTAAACATGGTTATCTGGGCCCAAGATATAGAGGTGAATGAGGCCCTTCACAGCCCCCACCTTACTTCCGCAACCAGAAACAACAACACTACATTACAAGTCACTACAGTGCAACAACTTATTGTAGCATTTGGTCTTAATACAAATGCTATAAGATATGTATGAAGCTGTGCAAATACATCTGTTGGTCAAAGTGCAGAGTGGCCTTCTAATGCTGTTGCTATGGAGGTTTTATAGGTGTGATCGCTGATAGTATTGCTGGACCGTCCGAGTGTTAGATTGCATGGATGAGGTAAATAGACAATAGAACTGCTAGAGAGACAAATATTACATTACATAATAATGACCATAATTATTTACTTTGTGTTCATGTGCAGACTATAATATTATTTGTTTGAATGTGTCGTTGCAGTACTGTGCATTGCTGCCAATAAAAGGGCGTTCTCAGTTGGGTCATTGTTGTATGAACTGTAATGGCCGTCGTAAGGACCCTTCCAGCTCGGGGCCACATTGCCTGGTTTGTCTCCCATATTATGCCTCTGAGTATATACACAGTATTTTATACTTATACTATTAAGGTACACAAGAAACTACTACGCCTCATGGTTCTTGCAATAGCTTGCAATAATGTTTGCCAACCAAGACTCCGTCACCCCATGTCCACGCTGCTTTAACTGCTCCAGATCTCTTGTCAGGTCTGTCTAGCCAGCCACCCCCATATGCAATCACACACTAATAAACCGTTAGCTAGGGTCAGGAATTAATTATTAATTAATTAAAATCAAAAAAAGGGAAAACTGATTTTCCGTCAGCATTCTATGCGCTCTGCTTGTCAGATGCTTTTATGTGTGATGCTCTTTATTGTCCAGATATGAACAGAACAACAATAAAAGCAACCCATGTTGCAATCAAAAACCTTTTTAGTGAAGGTGTTTTGGTGAGTAATCCAATGTCAGTGTACCAGCAATCAGTTTATTTTGTCAAAGTTGTTAACGCCACTTAGGTTAGACAGAAAGAAGAACCTCACTTTTATACAGCCGATATACAGTATACGCAATAGAACACTATAGGCCATGGCACCTTGCAGTATAATGCGATACAAACAGTGTGGTACTGTCTTGGTATCTGACTAGGGTCTTCATCTGATTAAATCAAGTAAGCCAATGATTGCATAGCTGCAGTACCAGTAATCAGTGGATATTGTCAAATTTGTTTAAACTGCATTCCATCTGCAATTAATCTGTGAATCTTAAAAATGTAAAAATAAAAGGTAATACAAAAATACAAATAAATAGAGCTAAATGAAGAACATAATATTTAATATCAAATAAATTATTCAGTCCCTCTAATGTCCCGCTATGTAATTTTTTCATACATTATATATATTATCCTATATGAACATTTTGAAATCATTGGACATCACAATGTATAGGAAAGAAAATGAAGACACAAAGAAGACCAAACCTGATGTAATCCCACAAAGCCACTTGCATACAGTAAAGCAGAACCAGAAAGCCCCTTCATTGCCAGTGTCGTCAGAATTATTCATGTCTGTGGGGCTGAACCACATATGCCCAGGTTTTGCACAGAGGGGTATGATTAATGCACGTGCAGGGTACGGTTCTGGGACAGCTTGTTTGTGGTGGCGTTTCACTTTCAAACAGAAAAACATCAGGAAAAGTAACATTGATATCATCCACAATGTCTGGATGATGAAAAGGCCTGGCCACAACATACTGTACTGCTTTCTCACTATTTTCAGTAAAATGCAAAACATGTTTATGCCAGTTAGTGTGAAAGGCACAGATTTTACCATTGCAAAAATATGACTGAAGCTTTCGAACTTGCCACGTCTTCAAATACCGGTGCCACCTTTTCATTGAAATGTAACTCAGCCGATATAATTAAAATGTGATTAGTTCTATGAGCTCTATGAGCCTGCATAGGGATTTTATCAATAACTTATAAGCCTTTAAAAAAGTCTGTGATTGAAAGCAAATACACATCTACTCCCAGTCTGCAGCTACTCTGTAAATGGGAACACAAACATAGTGGTGTAGACCACAACACACCACACAACACTAACCCAGTCTTGGCAATGCGGGTCTGATATGGAAGACAGATATTTTGAGAGAGCACCCTACAGCATTGAAGGGAGAGGTGCATTTGTTTTGATGTGTTCAAATATCTTTCCCCATAATCCCTGCCTATAACTTTTAGGAATCTATTGCATTCATGTAAATGTAGTCAACTAAGAGTATCTTGGAAAAACACCCTATAGGGTGAGGGCTAGAGAAGATGTGGTGCCCTGAGATGCAGGGAGAGAGATTACCTCCAAACATAAACTAAAGGATCTCTACAGTAAAGAATTCGTGCATGCTCAGACCTAAAGTATAACTTCCAAAAATTGTTATTCAATTAATTGAGTACACAGTTTAATTCCATGTTCTACTTTAGGTTCTGGACTATTCTACAATAGAGATGTCCAATAAGCAGTAACAGGGGGTATATGTAGTATACAGTAGCTTGTATACTGCCTTGTAGTGTGTTGTTCCAAGCACACGCTAACTGTGAACAGCATGGACTTTGTTTAATCCACTGTGAGACATTGCATCACTCAGGCTCTGGCACGCCTGATTTAAGTGTGTCTAAAAATGGAAAGACTCAAACAAAAGGTAGGCTATGGGTCACCAAAAGAACACATACATATTTGAAGATCATGTGTTTATGTGTCATCACAGGCTAAGAGAAAACAAGCAACCGTTGATATGATACGACAATGTAGGGTTTTTCTTATAGGAAAATCCTAAACATTATTATATTCTTATGTAGGCTAAACAATATTGCTGTGTCTAAATATCTATTTCTCTGGTGGAAAGACTTTCCTTTTCAAACACTTAAAAGCCTTGCAATGACACAGTGTCGGAAAAACAGACGGCAGTAAATTGGATGAGGAGGAATGTGACTCGAGCGGAAGGATGTATGCAGTATATCATCAACACATTCAACAGAAACATGCCTTAATCAAAACTGTCATTGCGTTTAAAGCTTTCTAGCAGTTATACCCATTTATGTGCCTTTCTTTTTTAAACTAAATTGTAACAAAGGGGCTATTGCCATTCTGTCACTCACCTGTTTATCCTTTTTTATTTGCATATACAGTTTGATGTATATCAAGTCGCAGGAAAATAGACTAAACTGAGTAATTTTCCAGTAGAATTTGCACCCAGTCATCTTCCAAACATTCCCCCCACATTGCTTGATTTAATATGCAAAAATGTGTGTTGTTCCAGATAACTCAAAGGCTCATTGCATGAATAATCCAATATTTCATTTCAACAACATTCCATATGACAAGATTACATGATATTACTTGAAAGCCTCCTTCTGAATTCTCCCAGGAGGCGTAATACACTTGAAGTACTGTGGGAGCAAAACAGGGCTACATTATTTTAGAGAGGTTAATGAAAAATGACAAAGATGTGCTCAGCGTACATTTCCTTGATAAACGTACAACCACTTCCAAATGGCATCTAGTTCCCACAAGAAGTTCAATAGAAATAATAGGTGTAGGTATTCTACTGGGGATTAGGCGAAGATGAAAGACAAGCGGGACCCATGGATATCACTATGAAACATAACTTAAAAATGAATTGTTGAGCAATGTTTAAATTGCAACCAGGAGCTTTTAAGTAAATACATATACTGTAGATTAATTTGCAAGATTGCAGTCAAGATGCAGTGAGTGTGGGTGACTCATCTCAGCCAATATAACAAATTACAAATTCTGACCTACCCCACAACTATGACTAATGTCTATTTATAGTTATTTGGACCAAATATGCTGGAGCTGCTGCCCCCGCGACCCGACTCTGGATAAGCGGATGAAGATGGATGGATGGATGGATGGACCAAATATGGAATGCTATTGAACGGTATATACCTTAAGAACTTAGAACGATTTGCTTTTTATCTTGTTTTATTGTTTTATTTTTGTATTGCAGTTTTATTGTTATTTTATACGGTTTCAGTTGTTTGTCTACTTTATGTTGAATTGTTTTGGTTCTTTGCAAGCACTTGTTTATATGTTTTATTATTAATTAATTTTAATTTAATACATATTTGTATTAAAGCTCATTCTGAGTAGTAATTCATTTTATTAACATAACCAAAATAGTATAATTTACTATAGCTACTGTATAGTGTCTTTATTAAATTAAAGAATGTGGTAGTATTTGAATATACATTGTTAAAAATTGGATTATGGACTTTTTCCTTTTATTAATCAGTGTGTCTTGTATATTCTTTACTAAACCAAAACTAACTAAGGGCCGGAGCATGTGAATTAAAGGAAGAGTCAGTTATCATGGAGAGATGGTTGATAAAGTATTTAAATTTGATCTAAACAAAAACACCTCTCCCTTCATTGCCATATGGTATATGGTGCTCTCTCAGAAACCCTGCCCCCCAGATTGGACACAGATTTCCAAAACTGGGATTATGTTGTGTGTTTAACCACCTTGCATGTGTTCACATTTACAGAGCCAGGGCTTTTTAGAATCCCCTGAATGTTTTTTTTCAGTGTGCCCACAACACGTACGAATAATAGACCATGAGGAAATATTTGCTGAATTACATGAAGTGTATTACTGACTTCACTTTTAAAACGAGCAATAGCCCAATGCTGAAACTTGTCAAACTTGTTAATATAAACATATTTCTACTATAGACGTGTACTACTATAGAAGAGTTTCTTACCACCAAACACTTAGTGATACAACAGTAAACAGTCAACAGTCAACGGTGTAAAGTGTTAAAGGAAACAGTAACTGAATGAGCCCTCATGATGTACAGGTACAGTGCATTTTAACTCAGCACTACCCAGTTTAAGTGGTGGTTAAACATAGAACTAAATGCCTTTTGGGACACAAAACAATTCACCATTTAATTTCATTGGAAAGGTCCTCTTAATCATATTAAGCATGTTGTATGTGCTTAAATGAGTTTGAATATAGAAACATAATCTTCGAATTATATTAAAATTCCCTCCATGTTCAAGCAAGAGTCAGGAAATTGGCAGATGAATGTTGTGTTTAGTTCAGTTGGTTTGAAATGCCCATTATGTGTTTGGCTAGCATTAGTTCATTAGCTATTGGCTGGCACACTTCAGGTACACCAGGTGCAGATCTTTAAACAGAAAGTTGCTCAATGCAAAATGGTAAACTTTCATTACTAGAATGCAACATTTACTTTTGCATATTAGTAGCATGTAATTTGCACTGAATAAGTATACAGATTATTCTGTTTTGTATTCTGCTCTATAAAAAAAAAAATACACCATGAATATTATTGTTATTATAAAGTATATCATAGGAAAAGCAGAGACTTTGTTTTGCTATAATGAGCCTCCACTATATATTGTGTACCTTGCAATGGACAACATCTCATATTATCTCTTTATTGTAGAGCGATAATGAGTTGACTGGTGACGTCTATATTTTTTATACTGTAGCTTGGTGTAACGTCCAGGGCCACTCTTCCCCACAATCATTATCGAGGCTGGCGTTCACTTCCCCAGCGCTCCTTGTCTTTATATATGACAAATCAGTGTGTGATTTGCCGACACGCAACACAATGGTCCAGCACTCACTGGATCGGTTTGCAGCCGAGTGTGAAGTGGCTGGGATGAGGATTAGCATCGCTAAATCTGAGGCCATGGTTCTCAGCAGGAAACCGATGGAGTGCCTACTCCAGGTGGGGAATGAATTCTCCGTACCCAAATTGAAGGAGTTTAAGTACCTCGGGGTCTTGTTCGCGAGTGAGGGAACCATGGAGCTGGAGATTGGCCAGAGAATCGGAGCAGCGGGAGCGGTATTGCAATCGCTTTACCGCACCATTGTGACAAAGAGAGCTGAGCCGGCTGGTGAAGCTTTAGATCTTCCTTCGCGTTGAAAGGAGCCAGTTGAGGTGGTACGGGCATCTGATGGGTACCTCCCTTTGGAGGTGTTACAGGCTTGTCCAGCTTGGAGGAGGCCTCTTGGAAGACCCAAGACTAGTAGAGATTATATTATTAGATTATTATTATCCCAAGCCACATAGGCCTGGGAACGCCTCGGGATAACCCAGTCAGAACTGGTTTATTTGGCTCGGGAAAGGGAAGATTGGAGTCCCCTGCTGGAGCTGCTGCCCCCGCGACCCGACGCCGGATAAATGGATGGATGGATGGACCTGGCTGTTTAAAAGTTGAACAAAATACATATGTCTAAAATTAAATTTTATGGATTTCCATGGGTTTACAATTACAACAGACACTAATTAGACACTAATCCAGAACATCTCAAAGTGGAATATAAATGTATGAGGTACGCATTTTTTTTTTATTCTTATCATGGATATAAAGATATTTTTTTTAATTATGTAGTAAAACCAAACTGGACTATGACTTGAATGTACTGTTTGAACAGCAATTCATATATTTTTATGAATGAATAAACTAAGTCAGTGAACAAAAAGTGAATAAAACAATTTAATTCACCAAAGTGATTTCCACAGAAAGGCACCCATGCAGTGGTATGATTTTGCAGGGCTAATCATTCCAGGTACTTTTGCCAGCAATTAATTTGGGTGTTTGTCAATATGGTTTTTAAAACCAACCTTTGGAGCTAATATTCTTGATATTTATACCCTTGCAGTGGATAATGTTCAAATATTATATTAAAAGGCTTCCGTTTCATTGTAGTTTGATATAAATGCACATTTGTGTAAACCTAGGCCATAATTGATCATAAGAGCATAAACATGCAGAAAGTAACTTACTTTGAGTGTGTGCAACATGGGATTTCTTGCCTTCAATCTGGTGGGTGAATTTATTCAGTTGTTATGTTATGTTTGTTAATTTACTGTTTAATTTCTGGGTTTGTTGATATTTGGTAGACTGGTGAATTTAGAAATCTGATGGACAAATATATAAAATTAAAGTAAGGCAGAAATGCAATGCACTTTACAGTCTCTTTGCAAAGAGCACGGTACAGTTTTTTAGGGAAACCATTAATGTCACCAGAGAAACAGGCAGTTCTTTAAAACCTCTTCATCCTGAGCGACCCCTCCTGCAGGGTCGCCCCCCCTTCACCCGGGGTCGCCCCCCCCCCCTCCCATCTCTTGACATCATGCATGATACATGTCTCATGCATGATGTCATACATCAATGAAACACAAAGCCTCTGAACTAACCATATAATCTATCTATCACTGCCCAAATTAAACTATATTTATTCAACTCCATTTTGACTGCTGGGAGCAGGAAATCGATTCTTCTTCTTTTAGATATAAATGCTGGCATACAGCTTAAAGTCTTTTTTTTTTTTTGGGGGGGGGCGGTTTGCCTGATTTTGTTCCCATGTTATTTTAGAGAAAAGCAAACCAAGAGATACTTCAGGTTCCTGACTTCCTGACGCAGTCTAAAGTCACACGTGAACGGATCTTGTGAAGAACCCTTGTGAATGAATGACGACATTCAAGTGACATATAATTCTCAGCCGTGGGAACATTTTGGTAGGAAGGACTTCTAAAGACGACATCGTGCTTTAACAATGAGTCAGGAGAAAAATGTTTGACTCTGAATGTATTTTATATTTAATCACACATAGAACACTTTTTTTTTAAATTAAAATTTGCATTTATAACAAGCAACTACATTTCTAAAATACATACATAGTATTATTTATTCTATGAAGAAGAAAATATGAATCCATGAGATATGGATGAAGAGGTATTAATCAATAATCAATGCTGCCTTGCCTTTGCTCATACAGTAATTCATAAGTCGCTGATGCTGTATCACAGATCTGTCTTTCTCATGGAATAAATCAGAGTTCTCAAAGCTTATAAAAAATGGATAGAGTAAGAAGTAGCAGGATGATCCCTTGGGGAAATTGTCCCTTTTTACATTCACAGGAAAGACGTGGCTCTTTGCTCAAAAGAGTTTTGGGACAGACGACTTACAACAAGGCAGGAATCTTAATGGGTCCTGACTTTTGCCACATATGCAGCTCTGCAAATAGAAAAAGGACATTCTGAGAATTGTACTTAATGTCTTTATTAACGATTGATGTCTCTAATAACTTTTCTTTAGATGTGATAGAATAGACAGCATTATTTTTAGGATAGACATCTTGACAATAGGCCTACAGTAGCACATTTTCCCTGAAAGATGGTGAATAATTATTACTGCAATACTGTGTTAAACATGAACAGTACAATGTATGCTGTACAATAACATCCCTTTCGCTCCAAATTAATCGTAAATGCTTTTAACAGTGATTAAAAAATACTCATGTATCTAGTTTTAGAATGCCATATATTATTGCTAACATAATTGCTCTTATTCCTACTGTGTATGTATTTAAAGGAACTGATTTCCTCCAATAAAAAATGTATTAACTAATGCAGATTTATTCAAGTGAACATTTGTTAATCTGTTATCCACATAATTTTTGTGAACAGTGTAAAGGTTTGTTGTACATCTGTGTCGGCTATTACTGTGTAAGTCTGATAAAAGGGTATACCATACAGTAGATTTGTTTTTACAGTTTGAAGCCTGTATGGATCCATATATTATTTCCTGGTGTCCTTTATATTTGTTGTCTCCTATCTGTGGTACACCCATCCTTTTTTTTTTCACTCCACCTACATCCACAAAGACAAATGGGATATACTGGATCCTCTTTCTATTCGTTTGCCTGATGACTGGGGAACATATAGTGGGCCCTACAGTAGCTTACACCAGGCAACTTAGGTTAGATTCAGACCGACGCAGCTGTCATTTTCCTTTTCAGTTCCCATATTGTTTAAATATCAAATGTGTGGCTCTGTTGGTCTAAATCTGAGGTTTAGTTTGACATATTGTTGGTGCATTGCTACCTTGAGGCAGCAAAAAGTGATTGACCAATAAAATCCTCATCTAAAGTCAATGGTGCGGCGCATTATCAATAACGCCTTTGTACTGTAGGGTGTACAAGGTGCGTAATCCTGCACTCAGCTTGTTACACACAGGAATATGCAGGAGTGCACAAACCTGCAGATGTAATAGCAACCTGCCAAGGTGCAAGCTCTTCTGAATTTTTAATTGGAATGGGAGACTCTGATTGGTTTATTGTCTGTTACGCCTAAAACAAGTAGAGGCCAACCCTATTGAACCATGCGCCTGGCACAGCGACAAAAACAAACAAAAATGTTTTTGCAGTTTGCGCCTTGCTCTTTATACCACGTGCTTGGATAGTTCAAATATGGCCCAGGATCTTTGCTGTTATTCCTGCCTTGCATGCCTTGTGTCTGCATGCCTCTAGCTGGAAGTCATACCCCTGAGTAAAGACAACACGGTGAAGGGGCTCTGAATGTAATTATTTTCATTTGTGAGGGGCCGCTCTACATTTGTCTTACCCCGGCGTGACACTCCAATGTCATCCACCATGGGTAATGAGCACCAGGATCTCATTATAAGTTAAAAAAAAAAAAAAAAGTACCTCTTACTGTCCACACAGGAACATAGACCAGGGTGACACCAGAGTGAAGAGAGTGCACCATGCAAGTGTTGGAAGAGAAAGACAATTTGAATGTACAGGTCATGAAATAGAATGTTTCGACTGCTGTCAAAATATGTTCAGTGATTTCCTAACACCAGCCTCCAGAACCTTTCCTCTTAGTGAACCTTGTCATTGCAATATGTCAAGCTTAAAACCACATTGTTTCTGCAGAGCTATTGTTTTTTAACAACACACTACTAAATTAGCATGTTATGTTTCCATTTGCTTTGCATACTATTTTATAACTGGAGCCCTATGACACGTCCCCAGAGAGGTCAAGTTTCCCTACCAGCTGCTTCGATCAGTGGAGGTACCCCAGGTATAGCTCGTCAGCTCATCAACGTTCTTCAGGAAGCGAAAAGCGACCAGCGGAACGGATGAGAACAAACTGGGCGGTACTAGGCTACTCTCTCCAAACTTCTATCCGTGATTAAGGACAGGTATTAGACCCTGGATTGGCTGTGTTTTTGACTGTGTATTATACTGATCTGGCTTGACTGTCCCCTTTCCCTGTGTTTCACAGTGACCTCGGACTGGCCACTACCCTAAGGATTACGGCTAACTGGATTGATCGCACTTAAATAAACTGCCTCGGGTGGTATTCTCCACCCTACGGAAGTGCCATACTATGTATGAGGCTCATGCTTAAATACATGTCTTATATGTACTGCATTCACCTTTATTAATATTAGACTAACCTGTTCTGCCACACAGATGTGCTAACCACCGGCATGCAGTTTTCCACACTCATTGCTCATCACTGCACCTGTTACTATTGGAGGGTATAAACTTTGGGCTGGTGTGGTCGTCAGTTGCTGTTTGTCACCGAGTCTTTGTATGTGTTCTTGAGAGCTATGGTAAAGTCTTGTTGATTGCTTCTTCTTGTTTGTTTCCTTGCTTTCCTTGATTCTTAGTAGACTTCTCCTTGGTAGGACTTACAGTCGTTGATGAAAGGCTATGGCTAAGAGAACAGCCAATTGTTTTATGCATAACCCATGGAACAATATGCTGACCCAAGCAAATATACCCACTGTTCCCCAGAGGTGTAATGCATTAGTGATCAGCCAGGGTGGTATACAATGCATTTGGTGTATGGACATCTGCAGGCCGGTGGTAAAAACTTGGTGGCGATGGATGGGAGGGATGATCACATATAGGCACAGCTACGAACAACAATTCCTTTCCTTAGGTCAATGATACAGATTATTTTCAGGCATATACTGTAGCTCCATGTTTTGAGGGCAGGATGAGGTTGCCATATCAGCAAAACTTTCAGAGCACAGAGATTTGAACTACTATAAACTCAGTGTCAGGTTTAGTACCAAGGATCCAAATGCAGACCAACAATTTCAATGAATACTCACTAACAACACAACAACACACACTACATAAACAATTTGGGCTTCTTAGTTTGACATTCGTTTTTGTTCTGCCAACTAAATACGTCCATCCATTCATCCATCCATATTCATCCTCTTATCCGAAATCGGGTCGCGGGGGCAGCAGCTCAAGCAGGAAAATGCAAATATCCCTTTCTCGTGGATATATAATCTCTCCACCTAGTCCTGGGTCGTTCCCAAGGCCTCCTCCCAGCTGGACGTGCCTGGAACACCGCCCTAGGAACCCAGGGGGCATTCTTACCAGATGCCCGTAATACCTCAACTGGCTCCTTCTGATGCAAAGGAGCAGTGGCTCTACTCCAAGTTCCTAAGGGATAGCCGAGCTTCTCACCCTACACATACATGTAGCGAATTTTGTTCTCTGCATTTAACCCATCCCTCAAGGGAGCAGTGGGCAGCCGCTGTGCAGTGCCCAATGCCCCCTCACTCGCGAACAAGACCCTGAGGTACTTGAACTCTTTTACTTGGGGTGAGGACTCATCCCCTCCATCCAGAAGTAGGCACTCCATGGCCTCAGATTGAGCGGTGCTAATCCTCATCCCAGCTGCTTTACACTCGGCTGCGAACCCATCCAGTGAGTGCTAGAGGTCACGGACCGATGATGCCATCGGGACCACATCATCTGCAAAAAGCAGCGACCATGACTATGCCTCGATATACTGTCCATTAATATAACAAATAGGATTGGTGACAAAGCGCAACCATGGCAGAGACCAACCCCTACCTGAAACGTGTCTGACTAACTGCAGAGAATCCGTACACATCTCTTGCTTTGGACATACAGGGATTAGATTGCCCTTAAAAGGGACCCTCTCACTCCATACTCCCGCAGCACCTCCCACAGTATCTCCCAAGGGCCGTGGTCGTACGCCTTATCCAGATCCACAAAAAACACGTAGATTTGAAGGGCATACTCCCAGGCCCCCTCCAGCATCCCTGCCAGAGTAAAGAGCTGGTCCGTTGTTCCACGACCAGGACAGAAACCGCATTGTTGCTCTATAATCTGAGGTTCGACTATTGGCCGAACCCTCCTTTTCAGCACCTTAGAGTAGACTTTACCAGGGAGGCTGAGATGTGTGATACCCCTATAATTGGCTGGAGACTCTGGTCCCCCCTTTTAAACAGGGGAACCACCACACCAGTCTGCCACTCCTTGGGCAGATTTCCACGCAATGTTAAAGAGGTGTGTCATCCTAGACATCCCCTCCACACCCAGAGCTTTCAGTGTATCTGGACGGATCTCATAAATACCTGGGGCTTTGCCACTGCAGAGTTGTTTGACTACCTTAGTGACTTCCACCATCAATTGACAATAATCCTCCATCATCCTCCAACTCTGCCTCTTCCATAGAGGGCGTGTTAGTTGGATTTAGGAGTTCCTCATAGTGTTCCTTCCACCGCCAAATTACTCCCATCCTTACTGTACACAACATTGATGTTTCCCTGTTTCCCAAAATCTTCCTTCACCCTTTGACTCAACTCACCACCAGATGGTGATTGGTTGACAGCTCTGCCCCTCTCTTCATTCGAGTGTCCAAATCATGTGGCCTCAGATCAAATGATACAATCACAAAATCGATTATCGACCTTCGGCCTAGGGTGCTTTGGTGCCAGGTATACTATGTACTAACACACTAACATCCTTTTGTTCAAATATGGTGTTTGTTATAGACAGTCCATGACTAGCACAGAAGTCTAACATCAAACGGCCGCTCAGGTTTACACCTTGAGCAACACCAGAGTAGAATAAAGTTCATCCCCTATCCAGGAGTAGAGTTCCAAGACTGTTGGTAGAGGTAAGCCCCACCAGATCTAAATGGTAGCGCTCCACCTCCCGCACAAATTAGATCTCCTTCCCCCACAGTGAAGTGACGATCCAGGTCCCCAGACCCAGCCTCTGCCGCCCGGGTCTGGTCCGTCAAGGCCTCTGACCTTCGCTGCCACCCATATGGAAGCGCACTCGACCCATACGATTCCACCCACAAGTGGTGGGCCCATAGGATAAAGAGGAGGATGCCATGTTGCTTGTTCGGGCTGTGCCTCGCTGGGCTCCGTGGCAAACCCAGCTACCATACACTCACAAACGATCCCTCCGTCTGGGCCTGGCTGCAGACGGGGGCCTCGGGCTTCCTTCGGGCAGGGTAACTTTGATTTTTCATGAAGGGTCTTTTGAATCATTTTTTGTCTGGCCCCTCCCCTGTGACCACTTTTTCTTGGGAGACTGCACCAGGAGAACAAGGAGAGGCCATCTATATATAGCAGGTTTGTATTTAGTTTCTAAAAAGACCCTTTTAACACAAGTGTTTTATTTGTGGATTTTGTCCCGTATAGACAAAACTAGTAAAGCAGCCATTATTACATTATCAATGCTTGTGCAGATGAAACCATATAATGTTACTAGGTCCATTATCAGCAACAATATAAAGGGCATCAACCAGCTAATTCCATTTTAGCATTTGTCATGTTTTTTAATTCCAACTGTATTTAGACAATAATCTTTGCCAACATCATTTGTGTTTTTACAGAATTGTTAAGACTAACAAGCTAAGTAAATAGATAATCTTGATGCAATGCAATGAACTGTTGATGAGGCAGAGAGCAGAGAACAATTACATCAACCCAGAAAGAAAACATACAGTATTTCAGGCTCTGGCGCACTGAATAATTTGAATGTGAACAGGAACAGCTTCTGCCCAGTCTGCTCATCAGGGACCCAGCCAAGCATTTACAAACTCTCTTGTGATTGCTAAATTCAAAAAGAGGTCACTTCAATCAGAGTAAAATCAACCTCATTGTTGCGCTGCAAATTACCAGACATCAAAGAACCACCTCAGATGTTCCAAAACTTTTCTGCTTGGGGAGAGTAGTGGTTAAAAACTGTTTACACAAAGAGGTTTATCCTTAGGGTTTGTTTGCAACTTCCTGTAACATTTTTACATTACATTACTAATGTACAATATCACTGAAAACCATTTGTTGTTATGGGCACATAATTACTACAGATTATATGATGATAATACAGTACAATACAGCTTTGCACAGAGCAGGATATATGCTTCTCTACCTTCAGTGAAAGGCCTAAAATAACTTTCCCCTGTCTGTTGTCTTTACCATCTGGCTTAGAGGCTCTCTCTAATCTGTCAGAGAAGCCCTGCAATTTCCATAATTAAATGCCACTGATTCAAACATTTTGCTGCCTGAAGGTAGTTGACAAATGGATTAGTGCTTTATGTTCAGGATTAAAGTGTGATTTTCTTTTTCTTGCATTATCCGGTTTATGTTATGTTTGTCATCCACCCTACCACCTGAAAAAGATTGGTAAATTATTCTGAAATTAAATATTGATGACCATTTCTTTGTATGCCCAGCCTTACTCTGCCCTCTGTTTTGAAATGAAAGGTGAGAGTTGGCTCACTGCCGCTTAGTCACTAATGGCTCTGGACAGCTAGCTTCCGCCCGCGCTCTGTAGCAGGTGAGAAGCCATGTTAAAAAGACCATTATGCTAATGATAATTCTGTCGGGGGAGGGTGGGAAGACCGCCCCAATGCTTCTTGTCTCCATCATTAGCAATGGCATATAGGGAGGGGACGGAGAAGCTCTGCTGCAACGCAAGCCTTTCTAGAGCAGCCTTTCTTAAACTATGGGTCCCGACCCAAAATGGGTCGCGGATGCATTAATGGTGGGTCGCAACGTAACGTGTATAGTTATTTAACACTGGCATGTATTAGTCAGTGCGCACCATAGAACTGTGGATATAAGAACGGTGCGCTCTATGTCCAGCACTGCTTACTACGTGATTATGCAAGAGCTGTGGAAGCATGCAAAACATGCATGCCTTTTGTCTGAAAATCAGTCCGCGGGTTAACCAGCCCGTCATTCACTGGCGCACTCATAAAACAACTCCGGTCGCTCTGCTGAAAAAGCTCAACTGGCAGCGATACGAAGCGTTTTTGGAAGAGCAGCATTTTTGGTTGCTATGAAACAGAAACTTTGTGGGAATTCATATGTTGCAAATAGACATGCTAGTTTGTGTTAACAAATTATTTAATTTGTAATATTCTATACATTATTTTTCGTGTTAGTATTGTGGTAGTCCGGGAATATCATCTGACTATCAACTTCTCCATTGTTGCTGTCGTTGTGTGCAAGAAGTAGGATGTGATTGTTGCTCGTAGTATTTATCCCGCCCCTTCACCGCTGCGATTGGCCAGACGGGGAAACTGTGACAGTGATGAACGCAGCGTTTCACCAAAGTTGAAACATTTTCTACTTGAAAAAACACTCAGCGTGAAATAAACGCCTGGCGCCCGGCGTTCGGCGTGGAAAAAAATGCTAAGCGCCACGCCACGCTGCTGCCGTTTTTAAAAGCGTGGAAAAACGCGACGCTCCCATTCGAATCAATTGAAAGATAACGCTGCAAACATTTTATAAAATTGAAAGAACCATTAAATGCTTTGTTTTAGGCATAATGATACGTACGTGTGTGTGATGTAATTCTTGTATTTCAGTTCAGACTGAAAATTTGTCATTGTACTTTTACCGGAAATAGTTCAAACCACATCTGTTCAACAGTAATTCAATTTCTACATACCCAAATAAAAGTAAAAGCAACATTGTTAGATTATTTCATTATTTATTGTTTCAGGCATTACAATGATCCACTGTCATGAGAAAATGTGTAGAAAGGAGAAAATTCTCCACCCCATGGTAACAAGGCTGTAAGCAGAGCAAACTAAAATGTATCCGGTTTAGTGCTCTGCTGAAAGTGAATGTTTGTATGCAACACGTTCTCACTCCCAAATCGTTAAGTATAGACGCTTGGTCAGGACCCTTTGGCGTTTCATTACAGTGCAC
>JAODUH010056722.1:0-18188 GCA_027564835.1 Typhlichthys subterraneus
ACCCAGATGGACTTGTCACTAACAATCAGTCTGGCATGTCAGGTTACAACGGACTAGCCTGACGAGATGCCTGTTTGGTTATCATAAAGTTGGGACACCCGCGCACACAAGTTTAGTTTACCAATATTTTGCCGTGATCATTACCATATTGTGTGAATATATATTATGGCGCATGGATAAAACTAAACAAATGGTATGTGTGATAGCTAGACAACATATACTAGCTATACCTGTTAGCAGTACATTTGCTAGTTATGTCTGCTAGCTACAGTACATCTGCTAGCTACATCTGCTAGTTATGTCTCCTAGCTACAGTACATCTGATAGCTACATCTGCTAGTTATGTCTCCTAGCTACAGTACATTTGCTAGCTACATATGTCTGCTACCTACATCTGCTAGGTATGTCTCTTAGCTACTTTACATCTGCTAATTATGTCTCCTAGCTACAGTACACCTGCTAGCTACACATGGATGCTAGCAACAGAACATTTGATAGCTATTTCTTCTAGCTACAGTACATCTGCTAGCTATGCCTGCTAGCGATGTCTGCTATCTACAGCATGTCTGCTGGATGTAGTACATCTGCTAGCTATGTTTTCTGGCTACAGTACGTCTGTTAGCTATGTCTGCTAGCTATCTCTGCTAGCTACAGCATGTCTGCTGGATATAGTACATCTGCTAGCTATGTTTTCTGGCTACAGTATGTCTGTTAGCTATGTCTGGAAGCTATGTCTGCCAGCTATAGTACATCTGCTACTGAAGCGATGTCTGCTAGCTATGGCTGCTAGCCTCGCACTCAGCCACACAGCCACCACCTCGGCCAGGAACACTTCTTGCTGGCGCCGCTGTTTTCTCTAGGTAATTGGCCTGGACCGCGGCACACGGATCGATGCACTGATCCATCGGC
Organism: Typhlichthys subterraneus; assembly: GCA_027564835.1. NCBI lineage: Eukaryota > Metazoa > Chordata > Actinopteri > Percopsiformes > Amblyopsidae > Typhlichthys > Typhlichthys subterraneus. The sequence goes on from JAODUH010056722.1 coordinate 910, forward strand.
TCATTAGCGGCACGCAGGAGGAAGGGGGGTGCCCCACCCCCACCCCGGAAAGCTGAGCAGAGCCGGAGCACAGCGCAGACGGTGATCCACACCGCCATTGAGACGTACCAGAAGCGGAGAACATCCCCCGAAAGGGGAGTATCAATTTCCTGATCGATGGGCAACCCGCTCGCTGCTGCTTACCTCTACAGAAGCTATAACGTTACAACGCCACTTACAACGCCACTAGGGGGCGAGCTTAAACACCTGAACCCATTAGAAATCTTCATCTTCAGCTCAGTCTTGGAATAAAGGACAGAAAAGTGGGAGAAAAATGTCTCTGCGAATGAAACATTTGTTGGGTGGAGGTGAAGCTGGTCAAGGTAGCCGTTAGTAGTGTTGTGTGTCTGTGTGCGTGCGTGCGTGCGTGTGTGTGTGTGCGTGTGTGTGGTGAAAGAGTCGTCAGAACGCCGGTTGTCTGTGATTACATGGGAGGGGGGTGCAGGTTCATGTGGTGAAAGCCATGAACTGCATGACTTTTTCTGCATCGGCGAGAGTTAGCCGAGGATCGGCCTTCAAAGGGAATGAAAGGAAAGATAGATGACTCACGCACACACATGCTCCCGCTGTGTCTCTTGTTTGCACACACACACACGCATGCGGGCACACGCAAGTGCACACATTGCTTTTAGAAGGAAAATCCTGTCTTTCTCAGTCCTTATAAAATGTCACCGCTTGATGATATTTGCATGGCTCTTGTAAGCTCTGCAATCTCACCAAGCCATAAGTGGACGGTAGTAGAGGCCTTTTCCATTTGTGGAAGGGAAGCAATTTTTTGAACGCTTGTTTGTGAAACCTTTCACTGCACTGACTCACTGACTCAAGACAATGTGGTTGGGCATTATTTACATTGCAATTACCAAAAAAAAATGTGGGAAACATCCCACTTTCTGTGTGTGTATGTTTTTTATTACTTAATTCAAAAGCAGACAAAAGGATTCGGCACATTTGAGTCCAGCGGCTTTATTTGAAATTCCAAATCTATTCTGCTACACTGTTCCTCTGGTAGGGTTGCTCACAACATCGCTAACATAACTAACACCAGTGACACTGCTAGCATGGCTAATGTTGCTGACACCACTAATAGTACTAACAACAACACTAACATTGCTAACATCGCTAACACTGTCAACAACACTGCTAACACCAATAACACCAGTAGCACCACAAACATTGCTAACAGTGCTAACATCTATAACATTGCTAACACAAATAGCACCACTAACAATGCTAACACTGCTATCATTGCTAACACCAATAGCACAACTAACAGTGCTAACACCACTAACATTGCTAACATCTCTAACATTGCTAACACAAGTAGCAGCACTAACATTGCTACCCTTGCTAACATTGCTAAAACAAGTAGCACCACTAACATTGCTAACATTGCTAACACTAGTAGCACCACTAACATTGCTAACAATGCTAACTTGGTGGGATGTTTTCACAGCGATGATATTGATGATATGTGATATTGACCGCAACACAATAGAGGTGTGCATCCCTGACGGGCCGCCGTGTTGGCTGCATGTGAGCATCTGTCTGTGCGTGCTGGCAGAAGCTGAGAGGGAGGTGGGGCGTACCTGTGGGTACCTAGCAGTCAGCCGACAGGTGTCTGAGATTCCTCACTTGATCTGGGATTAATTGTTCAACAGGCTCAGCAGCTTTTCCACACCATGCCTCCTAGACATCCATCTTCATTCACAGTGGGGAGATTTTACAATACTAGCGGTATCCCTTGCTCCCCCCCACCCGATTCTAAGCCCAGACAATATTACAGTATGTTGGTGAAGCGCAAAGATGCAGTTGAAAGGCCGAAATGTCTTATACAGTCCTAAACTGTATAAATCACAGAAAGGTGAACAAATATGAACAACATCCCAGAACAGTTTTAAAATAATGAAATCACTTCATGTGAATTGCTCTCTTACTAAGTACTTACCATTCATCTCGCCCTATTTGAGATCTGCTTTCGTAGCCCTGCCCTGAATATAAAATGGTGGAGCCCCACTTTATTGCAGCATCTCTCACAAAACCGTTGCCCCTGATCCAGGCCCTTTAGCATAACTAGCATAACTTTTCTTTATATTCTGATAGCTCTGCTACCAAAACTGTCGTTGCTCCCCACCACTAATCCATCCCACTGGCTGTACTGAAATACATATAATGCCATCTAATCTTCCGGAGATAATGTTTTGGATGGATGGGGAGCAGAGGAGAACAGATCATCTGAAAACAAGGCAGGATCTGATTAGCTAATCAGATCCTGCAGCGTGCTAACTACAACAGTTGATATCCCAGGCACATACAGTAGAGCAGCTTCATAACGGGATCGCCGTGCACTCAACTCAGAGAGCTGTGAGGTTAACTCTAATGTGCTTGCCATAATTTAATTTCAGCACTGGCCGCTGCCAACTACTGCTATACGGATAGAGGAAATGGCTCTTGTCAAATATTGGCATTGCAATTGGACTACTGTGTTTAATGCTATTATGCTAACAAGTGTAGGTTTCTGTCTTTTCAAGTGAAGCAATTTATAATCCGTAGTCAAGAGCTTTTTTGGACATGGATTTATACCATGTGGGTTTACTGCTAACAAGCAAGCTCTAGTTTAATTTGGTATTCTTTAAGTACGTATGAAACATTCTAAAGTATGTAGTAATTCACTGTACTGTATATGTTGTGCAATCCTTTTCTGGCGGTTAGAAAAATGGCCTTCATTTAGGGCTCTTGGTATTTGTTGGACCACAGAGACACACTTCATAGTGCTATATTACAGCCAGGAGTTCACTTTAACATGGGGCGATATTGCTGAATAAAAGAGCTTGTTTACCATATCTTCCTGCCGGGGTGGGTTTATGTGAATAACAAATCCCACCCAACTCCTTAATTGCTGCATGAGAGGAAATGGACAAAAACAAGGCAGAGAAAAACCTCCCTCTCTATCTTTATCTTTATTAGGTGCCATTTCCTTTCCTTGATAAGGAGGAAATGTGACATTGGCCACTGCACAGTTTAATGCCAAATCTTATCCCTGTGACATCTAATATCCATAAGTCTTTATTATGGCCCATTACAAAGGAAGCCTTTGGCTCAGTTAGGAGAATATACTTCTCGTTCCCCGGGGGGAATGGATGCCGTCGAAGGGGCTAATGTATTCTAATTCTCCCAGCCTTGTAGGCTTAACGGGTCATGTCTGATCTTGTCGGAAGGCCTGGGCTGCTTCTTAGGGAGCTTTTAGGAGCATGTGTCTATTTAAAAGGTTCATGCGAATGAAACATCGGCAGGATCGTGGGCCAGTTCGATCATGATAGGAAAGGGGAAAGTGAGGATTTGCAAGGATATGCATTTTTCAGAGGGTTAATGATTTACTATAGGAGGCGTGTGTGGTTAAGGCATTGAAAACGGCAATGGATATGTGATGCTGGGTACGGGGATATCATACTTCAATTTGATATATCCTCCCTAATTGAGGAAGCCGACTGTATGAGATGTGAGTTGTTCTCTCTAACGAGTGGGTAACTATATGATATTGATCAAAATGTTTCCAGTTTCACCAGCATGAAAATAGATTGGAATACACAATGCACACGTCACGGCCATCATTTTGAATATATCAATCATACAGTGCGTTATTTAAATATCACACTGACTGCCAATAGTACTGCTGCATCGCAGCGTAATTTTGTCAATTATCTTACTTAATGAAATGTTAAACCACCATCTGCGCTCGTGAATCTCAATCGTTATGGCTTGTTTGTTGTAAAATGCCACGCCGAGTGAATTAATGCAGTAGTTCAGCGGGTACACATTGTTGTTTGCTTTAGGGTGTTTATTTGTAATAATCTAGAATAAGTTGATGATTAAAAAAAACATAGGGTAGATAACTTTTTTGCTAGCCCTGCACAGTCCACTCGTGCAATGTGCATGTGTGTCAACAGAAATGTGCATCTTACTGTATGTTAGAGGTGAATTGTTCTGACTTCTCTGGGCTGAGTTTCACGTTCTCAACGACGCCATTTATTTCCCCCCATGTCTCTAGACCCTTTTAACAAAGTTTAATTTAGAGGAAAAACACTAATTGATATGTGGAACAGGGAAAAAACAGGCACCGGTAAAAACAACTGAGTCATCTGGAGTCCATTTCACAGTACCTTTTGATGTTGTGACTGTAATGCAATTGTAAGGGACCATGCTATAACATAAAAGTGGATGTTCAGTCACTACACAGGACAGCACAACACTCAATTTGTCTTCTGCTGTGAGTCACTCTTTGGTCAGACGGCCAATTGAAATGCTTTCTTAGAGAGCCTCTGTGCAGCTCCTTAAACGGATATACAGTATATTATCCAAGTAATTACCAAGATCAAACGAGAGACATGAATAGACAATATACATCTTTCAGCAGCCATCTGGAAGAACTGGCTTATAAAGACACACTGGACAAACTGTCCAACCTGTCAGCTACTGTATGAGTAACATTGTATTATTATTATTATTATTATTATTATTGATAAAGACATATTTTTTTTAAGTTGCATATTCTTGATTCAGCGTCTCTGAGCATCATATGCTAAAACCTGTTTAAGAAGCAGAATGGTTTAGCTTGTATTCATGATCATACTGAGGTTTCAAGGTTTTTGCTTTTTAGTGCTTACTGATCATGTAATTCAGCTAAATGAGTAACTGCACCCTAGAAAGTGTTTTTCTGAGCTGTAAACTAAATAGGCACATCATTGCCGACAGACCGGTGTTGGTCTTATGATTGACAAAATTCCTTTTTTTTTTTTCTATCTGCATATTCTGGGTTAAAAATTGCTCAACTCGTCTCGGTTTAAAATCAAATCAAGGCACATGTTGACTTATGTATGCCATGCACATTAATGTTTAATTGGGACCCACTACACCCCTTCTACCCCCTCAGATGCAGATACTTTTGCATGCTTTTGTTGCGTTTGTGGTGTTTGTATGTGGCCTGTTTAAAATGTTATGTTTTTAATTATGCATTGAGAGTTTTAGTTCCATATAAGAGCCATCGTTCATTTCTACCTTTCTTCTTCTTTCCCTTTTTTTGTAGAGTTTCTGTCCTGGATAATGGAAGCCTGCGGATTGCCAACGTCACTAAAACGGATGCCGGCCTCTACACGTGCGTGGCAAGAAATCAGTTTGGCGTGGCAAGCAGTGGTGGCAGTCTGCTGGTTAAAGGTCAGAGACTTTGTTTGTCCTTGTTTAGTCTTGCACAGTGCTGGCTAACTGCGTCAAGATCCGCCTACTTGACATGAGAGGTATTTTGATTGACATGCACACCATCCAACTACGTAACTCAATGACAAAGTCGGACGTTAAACTTATACAGAGGAATGTGTTAAGAAACTTACCAACACGACTCTGGCTGTTTTTAGGTATTGTTCTGTTAGATAAGTAGGCTACTGTTAAAAGAGACTGAGACTAGTCCTTGTTTGACTTTGCCCAAAAGTCTCTTCGAGTGTGGGTGTGGTGCAGTGAATTAGTTAAATAATAATTTGTTGAATTTGTTAAATAATAATAATAACAGGGAGAAAACACATTACAGCATGCTATGCAAGATGCTTCTGACTAGAATAGACACTACAGACACTTGACAAAAAGGGGTGGCTAGGAACCTTTTGAAGGAGTAATCAGGAGGAGACTATCTGTTGACAGTGGTAATCAATCACTTGAGACAAGGGTTACAACATACATCTGCTTGCACAGTGCCCCGACAAACGCCAACCAACTCCAACCAACACCAACTGTTAGATCAGTGTGCGCCGTCAGTTGGTGTTAGTTGGTGTTATTTAGTGTAAGTCGGTTGGAGTTTTTAGAGTTTGACATATCCAGTTGGGTCGAGCGGAGTTGAGGAACGTCTGCACAGTTTTCCAACAAACCGCAATTTGAGTGTGTGTTCTTCTGACAACTCGCCGTGTACGATATTAATTGAAGGTGTCTAGGATGCAATAACTGTCCATTACTCACTTAATTTCTCCATAGTTTCTGGACGTAGGAACACGAATAAAGCAGAGTCGTAAGCAGCCGGTTTCCAACCGCGATAGTAGCCTACCGTAATGTCAGCTCGACTGCAATTGAGATAGGCTATTCCCTGTTTTCCATGTTGCATTATCCAAGGTCTGAGTTGTCCTGTCAGTCACAGTCGAGGCAGTTTGGACAGGCAGTTGGTTTTCTCAACATTCTAAACTAAAGACTGCAACCAACTTAGAACGTTGGTGTCAGTTGGGCAGAGTCTGGGCAGGTTGCACACAGCTTTAGACAACAGGGGTGGTGGATCAAAGGTAAGGACAGGTCAACACATGGTCATCATTGGAAGTTGTCATGAGAGTTTAAGTCATTTGGTCACATACAGTATATCTACGATACAGTAAGTTGCCATAATGCTATCTAAGATGTACTGGTAAGAGACTGGAAATAAATATATGATCTAACACCTTCCTGGGGAGAAACGTCACTAACCCCATGCAAGACATTACCAAGGCTGCATAAAACACAGGTCTCGTTGAGGCCACAAGTTTTAAGTTTAGTTTTGTCACGTGACATTATGTGGCAGTGAGTGCCATTTCCCCTCACACAATCATTGTAAATCTCAAGTAAAATACTTGTTAGTTAGAGCTAATTTTGTCACGCTGAAATAAATATCATTAAAAATATCAATATACCATTACATCCGTTGACTTACCCAGTGATTATATATAAAGGGACATTTACCAAAATACCCTAGGTAGACTTGCTGTGACCTTTAACAGGTGTGACGTTGCGTCATTACGTTCTGTTGTCCATGGATATTTATAAGAGATAAGAATGATGAAGGGAGGCGATCGTCTCGTCAACAACCGACAGAAGATGCTTTCTTTGCTGTTGGAATGAACTATCGAGGTAATTATGTATTATTATGTAACCATAAATAGGCTACATGCTGTTGTTCGTATAACCATAATTCAATGGATTTTGTTGGCCAGGCTTAGCTACTAAATGATAAATGGACTGCATTTATATAGCTACTTTCTAGCCTTCCGGCCACTCAAAGCACTGTACAGTATTGCCTCACATTCACACATTCACACACCGATTGCTGCCATGCAAGGCGCGACCAACCACCGGGAGAAGTTATAGTTAGATGTTTTGCTCATGGACACCTCGACACTTGGTGAGGAGTTAGCCGGGATCGAACCAGCTTTTTGGATCACCTGTTTAAGATACTGTAGGGTTAGCATATTTACGTTTTTTTAAAGTAAAAATACATTTTCATGTATTTCCATCTACAGTAAAAGCCTGACGACGTCGACTCCTTGGACTGCACATATGAAGAATTTGCTCCAAGGAAGTTTTACAGCTACAATATAACCCACATTTTCACAAGATTGATTTGATTGACTTATTCATGTTTTGTTATTTGTGTTTGTGTGTGCGATGTGATCTTCATTTTCTAAATAAAACACTTAAATGAGCTGTGTAGAATTATTTTATTCTAACAATAGCCTACTAATTAATCACAAGTATAGCTGTTAGTTCTAATTACAATGTCAGAACTGATGTGCAAATAATCAGTCGTAGTAGGCCTGCACTTGCTGGTAAAACGCGTTCGTTCATTTCAGTGTTGCATAATAATGATCTAGGCAAATTAGCCGTTGTTCTATTTGTCATTAAATCACTTGTAGACTAGGCTCTTGGCTATAAATATGTGCACGGCTTCAATTTGCACAATAAGTAATGGAACAACCTGACCATCCCATTATTAAACGGTAAGGTATTTTCTACTAAAAAAATGAATAGTTTGAATCTAAACTGGACATAACTTGTGAATCCAATGTAAAGCTCATTAGATAGCAGTTAGTATATACAAAGTTGACAGATACTATTTTCAATTTTCAGGTAACAAAAATGTCCTCCGGTAAACCGAATGCTATGCTTTGATAAGTATGCTGTAATCTTCGGTATGTAACATTTTAATTTCACTCCAAATAAATGCAAACTAATCTAGTACAGTAGCCTGCACATTTCGACGAATTTACTGCTTAAACTTATTTAGACTGAGGAAACTCCATACCCAAATTGTAACCTTATTAGTTAAGAGCCTCTCCACGCATTAACAAAATGCAGTGTGATTGGCTTTAGTTTAAACAACAGTCCACATTTTCAAGCAAATTCTGCCTCTGCCCCCCCTCGCAACTTTCAACGGGAGAGCTCTGTCTATTTATTTATAGGTCAATGGACAGAACCCTATTGGAGCGTTTTCTCAAATGTCTGTGTATTTTGATACAATGCTTCCTGTATTGTTTATATCAAGCATTACCTATTTGGATGAGTGGACTCTCCTGTAACTTTTGGCAAAACAATGTTGAAGCTTCAAAGGGTTCAACTGATGTTAGCATTTGTATAAACTCTACAGTATGGTTGCAAACGTGGTTTGGAAATTGATGAAGGCTTAGTTATTCAGTCCGTATTATACATAAGCACACATAAAACGTGTTAGCTGCATATTGTTAAGCTATCCATCATTAAAATCACTGCACACCTTATGAGCAAATATAAACAGACTAAAGTCCTGTGTCGATACGGAGCAATTAGTTGATTGCACTTACTGTGTTTCTCTGCCTACATGTTTAATTCATGTTCCTGGTATAGCGGCTAATGGCCACGTTCGGTTTGCTTAAGATTTCAATCCATTTAAATCACTTGCTTTTGCAAGGGATTGAATTCTCCGGCCTCCTCCAAAGAGCAGAGTCAACAACTGTGCTGTGTTAAAAAAGCATTCTGGTGGTGCCTCTCAGAAGTTTTTGAATTGCAAATTGGGTTGTATAGAAACCCACATTCACGGTTTGTGTCATCAAACGCATTCCATGTTGACCTAACAATGCCTCTATAATTGACATACATTGTACATTATGATAGCCCTGCTTTGTTTTAGCAGGCATGTGGTCCTTATTTGCTCTATAGGCCCCAATTAAGTTAATTAAGCGCATCTGGACAGATCCTTTTATAGAGGTGTGTTGCAGCACACTGTGTGACCCTCCTGGCACCACACATGCTGTTGTTTGGTTTATGTCTTAGTTTGGTTAGCATGCAACACGCACCACATGTATTCAGTACATACACCTAGAGACATTCACACCTCATGACATGTTGTTCTGCTTGTTAGTTAAGAGTTTGTGCTTGTTTGGTTTACGGCCCTTGAGCCAGGTCGTAACATACATGCAGTACATACATATACACAGTATTTTCTCATTGTCTAATTAGTTAATTCCAGTTTACTTCACTAAATAAATACAATTATATTTGTGCTGTGGTAAATATACATTTTAATGAATATATTAAACATGATTAGCATAATAATCTATATTTCTGTAAAACATACTGTAGTATAGTGACACTAGAATAAAGTACATATACACAGTGACGCCAGAATAGTTCATAACTGTACGAAGAACACATTTAAAATGTTTGCACCATTTATTAAGGATTAAAAATACAATAAATCCAATTGAAAAAAGGTTGTTGATTTAATTCTGATTATGAACAAGCTTTGGTTGTACTTTGTAAAATATTAATTCCCGCTTTTCCCTGCATGTTTCTGCTTACCCGAGTCAGATACTGTAACCCATAAAAATAAAAAATACTGCCATTTTGGTGGTTAGCCAGCGGCGCGGGGAGACAATTTCACTTAGGGGGGCTGAAAATCTAGACATTGAATTGTTTTTATAAAAATATAGTATCCCCTGTGAAAAATAGAAAAAAAAAGAAGAAATTAGCGTAGTGCATTCTAGTCGATCTCCTGACAAATAATCATCAACAAAATACAGCAGCCTACTGCAAAAATAACCTACAGGCATGATACTGTACACGTAGAATTGGCAACACGTCGTTCAGAACATGCAAAATATTTTAACACATGGCTATTTAGCCTTACTCATTTGCGACATGTCAGCATACCGTTGTCATTTGGAGGCTATTGCAGAAGTTGACCTGAAACACCAAATGGGGTAACTAACTACGGTCAAACCATTCAGTATAACTTCATCTGAGTTTTAAGATTCTGTACGTAATTATATAAGCATACTATAATCACACTGTTTAGTAGCCTATGAGTTAGATAGGTGGCAGGCAATTAAACGTGTCTTAAATACCGGTGGCATGGCGCATGCATAATTGCAAGAAAAGGAAAAAATAGACCTATCAAAGGTTAAATTATATTGATGCGATTTTAATCTTTTGGTAAACATACAGTATGCGTTTTTTTTTTTTTATGCGTGTAGCCCATATTATACTACACTTAAATACACAAGAAATAGCCCACTACTATCTGGACAAAACATAGCTCCGTGTCCACAGTTTAGCGCTGGCAGGGCGCTGGTTAAAAAGCACTGCGCATTGGTTTTGTTTCTATGACAATACGACTTTGCACAGCCCCAGCCCGTCAAAAGTTGGTGGTGCTGCAGTGCCCTCAGCACCCACCTTCCCTTGGGGTGTGGTTCGCAGTACAAAACTTCAAATACAAAACCAGAGCTTACATTTTCTTTCATTGATCAGCTCCACTAAAATCAGTACTTTGGTATGTTGCATTTTTCACTAACTAATTGTATTACTTTCAACAAATTACCTGTAGACAACAAATTGTCTGAAGACATCGTAAAATAATTTTAAAAAACTATTTAATACCACAAATAAAACTGACATAACTATGATTCAGCCATCCCGCACGCTCTTCAGGGGTCCTGAGTCCCACTTATTAAACCCAGAGTGTGACAGCCGCAGAATAGCAAACACAAAGCTGTCCCTCCCCATTTTGCAGCCTTGGTGCTAAAGTTGTCTTGGCCCAGGTTATCTAGAATGTGCTGCCCTGTCCAGGTGGATGTCCACGTGGGAGGGGAGGGGGGGGGGGCACAGATAAGCAAGCATGCTTGTTTTGACAGAGCCAAATATAGACCTATACTCACCTTGACATGATGTGTTGACTTGCCTGTCCATTACATGCTCATGACAAGCATGCATAATTCACAGTGTGTAATGATGTGTGGCTCTCTCTGCTACTATACTGTATATTCTCTGGCTGGTGACACTGTCCAAACAAAAGAGAGATTATGATGTTGATCTGCAACATATTGTGGTTGGAATTTGGTTTGTAGGGGAGTTTGGGGACACGAACAGAAAATGAATCGACTAAGCTCTGACCTGTTTAATTATTATTATTATTTTTTACGTCATTTTAGACTCCCTCACAGATTCAAAATACTGTAAACAAAACAAAAAAATGTGTTTTTGTTTTGTTTTTTTTGTTTTTTTGTTAAAGAATCTAGTTCTGGCATTGGCAAAACTCTTAGCTGGAGCATGCAAAATAAATAACTGTAGATAGTTCTACAGCCAGACTACGATACATGCTTAGCTTAATTCTCCCTGCTGTGGTTTTACTTCCCTCGTAACTGTGTGTGTTCCCAGAGCCAACTGTCATCACCAGCACAGCTGGACATCTGGATGTCACGGTGGGGGAAAGCATCGTCTTGCCTTGCCAGGTCTCCCATGATCCAACGCTGGACCTGAAGTTCACCTGGTTCTTCAATGAGCAGCTCATTCACTTTGGAAGCCATGGGAGTTATTTTGAAAAAGTGGGCAGTGTAAGTCCGTTTCTTAAAGGTTCACTGAACAAAATGTGGGTGTAAATTAATGCTTTTTGGGATGTTGGTGGAGTGGGGATTGATTAGAACAGTAATTTACTGCTATTGACTATTCCACTCCATCATAATTGTGGCCTCTCTGTTTTTGATTATGTAAGATTCTGTTTAAATTCAAGTATAGTCAGCTATTGCAAGATAATTGTAAATTACAATTAATACAGTTAGTTATTACACCTTTTGACAAATTCGCCTTAATAACAATTAGCATTACATTACATAATCCAGGTATTCGTTTGATGGGTAGGTATTCGGTTTTCAATTAAAGGGATTTGAATATTCTTTTATTTGTATCTTATGTATGTGCTTTGTGCAACCTTGTAGTTTTTTGGTAAAAAAAAAATCCACATTCGCTGCACTAATCAACACATTCGGTTTCAACTGACTTGGTCTGTAAACAGAGAGATGGCCTCCTCTTTCAGCACGTCTATCATTGGTTAACCAACAGTAGCTGTGTATAGTTTACACGACTACTATTGGTTCAACTGATATGTTAATCAAAACCTTGCAGCATGCATGCAGCGGCTATTTTGAGAGCTAGGCTAATATTGAACTCTATTAGCCTACCGGTATGACATAATGTAAGGAAAATTATGTCAGTAGCAGTATTTATTAATGTATTAATGTGTTTTGGACTAAATATTTAATTGTATTAGATTGTCTGGACCTTTGCCAGTGTAACAAGATCATGTTTGACCATGATTTATCGGTAGACTATTAGTTATTGGTACTATGACTATTCATATGTGAATAGTTAACTCAACATTTTAAGTACAGTATGTTGGTGGTCTGACAAAATGGCTGTTTATTTTTACCTGCTATTGTACAATTGTCATGTGCATTGTTATTGTCGTGTGCACAAATTGAAAGCCTGCAAACAGTCCTGACTGCATGAGAATTCAAAGCCTGTAAAATGGTATTCGGGCCAGCCCTAGTATATTATGAAAATACTTATTTTTAAAAAATCTGACAGACTTTTCATTTATATTCAAGAGAGTCAGCCAAAAGAGACCCATTAAATAAATGATTCACACATTTACTGTTAATTTTAGTGCAGCTTGGCCTCAACTGTATCATTTAAGGAGCAGAATATTGAAGCGTAATCATATTACTTTCTTTTTAAATAGTCTTGACTAGAAAGGCTCTGTGTTTGCCTGTTCCGCTTGTTGAGCAACTCCATTGTCAAAATCAATGCCCAAGGAATTGATTGATTCAATGCTCAGCCAGGCATTTCATTTGATCATCCAGGAACGAATAAACAGTATTTCTCTTTTTAATTAAGGAAAGCAATTATAAGGTCCTGGCTTCTTTTGCACCTCCGTATGGTTCTGCACCTGTGATCGTCAACAGATGTAGAATTGTGTTTACCTTCACAGTTCATTTCGGCGCTTGACTCCCCCATATAAACACATGCCATAGTAGCTGTAGCATGCTGTGTCCATGAAACCGATTCCAAGTGAACTGTGAGCAGACAACATCACAGTAATTATAGTGTGAGCCGAGATTGCGTTTCCTTAGTCTTAGTCAACAGACACTCATTTCAGTGATTAAATGGGCAAAAGAAGAGGATAGGGCTTAATTGTAACATGCCCTATTAGTAGACCAGTGACTCACTATCACTACATGTAATAGTAGGTCCTACTTAGCATATTAATTTCACATTTCTCTGCTTTCAGTGTCCCAAAGGAGCGTTGTCGTGTTCTCTTTCTCTAGCTCTCCTACAATTATCAGCGAAATGGCAGATGTCAGAATAAGCCCCCGTGGGGCAAAAAGTCCTCTAGTCCTTGCGTGCTGAAAATGAACTGTTTGGAGAAGTTTTACTCACGCGTGAATTAAAATACCCCTAGCTAAACTGACCCGATATTTGAGTGTGTGCTTTTATGTTCAACCCCGGCCTGTTTCCAGTTCAATAAAGAGTTGTTAGTGCAGACCAGATTATAAAAATACTACCTCTACTGTTTGGTGGTGTAACAGATAAGCTATTCCTGACCAAACCAGCGGTTTGCAAACTGTGGGTCGACCCACAGTCGGGGCAGGAGTGAGTGGGTCGTGAAAATTGCAAGCGGCCATTGAATGAAAGAAGAATATCAATGAAAGGCTTGCGCATTACTATCGTGTTGTTCATTGGTTGTGAATAATGCTGTGGCAAAATAGCCTACTTGTTCCTGAATGAATGACATCCTATTTAGTCAGGTGCTCACCATAGATTCTGGAGCGCTCTGCTCAAAAATATGAATATTATTTATTTAATTTTTTATACGTTATTACAGTAGCAAGGCATCTTGCTAGCAAAGCAGCCTTTAGTTTATTGCCAGACTGTACCAGGTCTTGATGTGGATTGATTTAGCTCCTGCAGTCAAAAGGATCATTAATGAGCCATCTCGTGGAGCGCATTACACTGAATAGGGTGGTGGACCAAATCTGGCATGTCAGACTGTTTTGACATCCAACAGCCTCGTGTGGTAGCACCTGCAGAACCAGTTATTGTGTGCTTACGTGACTGACACCTCTTGTTCCCTCAACCCCGACGCCTCCCAGAGTGGGCTTTTTGACAATTGTGACGTGTCGTCAAGCCGAGACACGTTCACATTTTGTTTTGACGCTGATCCCGTGTGACGCGGCGGCCAACTGAGCAAGCGCAAATGGTAAATAGTCTGCAGTGCACCCCACTCTTGGGTCGATGTTTAGTACCTCATACTTGTGCAAAATAGGACTGCAACAACTAATTGAAGTTATCGGAAATATTCACAAAAAAAAGTTGTTTATTTTGTGTCAAGTGTAATAAAATAAAATAACAGAACAGTTATGTTATGTTATTTTATATGTATTTACACTTTATTACACTTCACAAATATTTTATTTTTTTACTTTTTTCTAGTTTCTTACATTATTCTGTTAAGCTAAGTAGTTTATTATGCCTTGCTCTGGGATTTCCATGTGCATCTCGTTGCAGATTTGAGTATTGTGATGTTTTAAACGCAAGTCTGATAGCTAATAGCTAACAGTGTTTCTCAAAATATTTTGGCGTCTGTACCTCTTTTCAATTATTATCCAAGCCCAAGTTCTAGAGCGAAATAAACGTGTGTGTGTGTATATATATATATATATATATATATAGGATTTAAGCAAATAAAAGTATTATAGCAGCGGCAAACATTTGCCAACATATTCAAAGTTTACATTTGACTTTGAGCCGCAAACGCATGCAAACAGCCTGAGGAGGTAGTTATTGGCGAACACACATTGACACTGGACGAATGATGACAGTATAACTGTAACAATTTGGAATGTTTATACAAAACATACAGATTTTAAAGAAAACTTGTCGCCTCAGGTCGCCAATTTTGAACGCACCTCAGGGCTAAAAAACCAGAGTAACGCATGTCTTGAAAACAAGCAAACTATTGTCATCAGTGTTCTGAATGAAGCACTTCTGTGCGTTTGTGTGCGTCTGAGTGTGTGTGTGGGTGTGTATGTGTGTGTGATTGTTTGTGTGAACACTTTTGCTTTTGGCATAATTGTGAATAGTTCAGGGCTCAGTGACTCTGCGATATGTTAGAGATAGAGGCTGCAGACCAAGTCCCAGGATCACACTGGTTTACATATGCTGAAAGAAGAACAACTGTAATGCTTTGAAAATATCTGTACTTTTTCAGCAGCATGTCAAGAAATATTGTACAGGGCGTTTTCGAAAGGATGGACACAATTTAAAAGCAGTATGGTATATTTCACGATGGGAACATGTTTCCGATTATCCAATGCAAGTTACAAACGGTAACTAATAGCTAGTGAGTTCTGAAATTGCATTTATTAAAATCTATACCCCTCTCTATCACGTGTTAACATTCGTTGGCGTTCATGGTTGCAAAAATCTAGCGATTTCAAATCAGGTTAATTTTTAAACACCCTGTCTAATGTGTTTTTTTTTTTATTGCTTCATACTAATTATATGGAGCGGGACAAATACTACACTGAGCAGCCGTAACATCCTACTTCTCCCATTTCCTCCAGTATTCCCAGGAAAGAACATATTTTATTGCAATGGAAAACTAATTCTTTCCAGATACATTGGCGTCCTTCCTTTGACCCTGGACCTTATTTTTGTCACCTGTGGCCTTTGCTTTGCATTTAAACAACTGCAACAATGGATAAGTTGATAGCTGTCAGATGATATCCCAAGACTACCACAACAATACTAACGCGATAAAAAATGTCTAGAATATTACAAATGAAATAATTTGTTGATAAAATTATTTCCCATGGAGATTCTGTATCATAGCAACCAAAGCGTTTCAGCTGAAAAAACTCTGCGCTTCCAAAAGAGATTCCTAGCGCTGCCAGTTGGGTTATTACAGCAGAGCGACCTGCGTTTTCAGATGAGAAAATAACTGTTTGGTGGACACGCAGCCTTACTGAGCCTTACAGTTCACAGTCCTCTTTTTAGTTAAGACTAGCTTTATAGGTACGGTAAATGTAATTTTCTAGTTCACATCACCTAATATTGGCATTGAATGAAAGCCCACTGAATAAGTTGAAAGTATGAAAATATTATGAAAGAATAAAGAAATGTGCATTTAAATTGTAACTGAAAAGACTTACAGCATGCAGAGTATGTCCTTGACTTCCCTTCTATTCAGTTATTAAAAAACACAAAATGTCAAAAGATGTTGCTGTGGAATTGCATCCATCTTTCGAGTGCTTTCATAACAATCTGCTTGCCTGGAATAATAATAATAATATGTTTTCTTTATCTTCCTTCTACTCTGTGTTGACAGCGATCTGCTGGTGACATCATGATTCGGAACATCCAACTGAGGCATGCTGGGAAATACACGTGTGCCGTTCAGACCAAGGTGGACAGTGTGTCTATTGCTGTCGACGTTGTAGTCAGAGGTAAAGGCATGTTCCCGCTTCATTCGCGTTGAGGCTTTCGTTTCAGTGGGTGCATTGCACTTTATTTTTTAAATGCTCTAATTTGATTGGCTGTCTGACTGAAATATGGGAGGCAAATGTGATTGCCTTGTTTAGCGCAATGATTATTTTTGAGAGGAATGCTGGCTAAATGATATTCTGTCCCTTCAGACGGCACAACTGAAAAACATTACATTTTATGACAAAAAGCCCCTTTTGTTGAAAATAAATCACAACTGGTTACAAAAATACAACAAAATATTAGGTACATGTACAATCAATTTAGTTTATCATGTGTGTCCTTTTGTGTCAGTTTCTCCATAACTTTAATAAGAATAATTTATATAGCAATACATACAGCAATTGGAAACGATTCAGAGTTCAAATGTAATCTTCATAATAAATATACTTTAATACTCTTTTATTGAATCATTTCCAATATAATGAATCATGTATTTCAGCTGAAACACCACCATAGGCTTAGCAGAATGTGGCTATGGCTTCTAATCCCATGCTCCAGATCCTCCGAACAGCTGTACGAAGATGACCTCTATTATCACAGCGTTGCATCACTCTTAAGCATGCCTAATTAACCCCCTCTGACTCGATGTGTTTCCTACTTGTCCAATA
>JAODUH010056733.1:0-18187 GCA_027564835.1 Typhlichthys subterraneus
GCGGTAAGCGCGTCAACCAGGTCAATCCTGGGTACAACATCGTAGTAGCCAGTAACATTTGGTTGGGCTTCTACAATGAGTTTTCCATATGTTTTTACAACTACTACATTAGAATAGAAGCTATACTGTATAAAGGGTTGACAATATATTTCATTTGAGAAATATCAAAGGATATAGTCACAGCAAGAGATTTATATCAAATACATTTTCAACTAGAGAAAAATAATTTTCCATCTGCAGGATAACTGAAAAATTACATGCATGGCATTTATAAAACTACACAAAATGATTGTGAGATACAAACTATATTTCTTGTGAGAATGTAATGATCCATATCATTTTGCTTAGTGAGCATTAGAGAGCACACGCCCACTCACCTGGAGTCAAAGAATGTTCCGTCGAGCAGGGAACCATTGTAATGGTAACGTACAAAGTCTCCGGCTACAGACTTCCTAGTGCAGGACTCTGGCATCTGCTGATTGGTCACTGTGATCCCATCCTTGGGGTTGTGGAGGTCCAAGAGCATCACGTCGAACACCAGGGAGGCCTGACCGGGAATGTCACTACCTGAAGAAGAAATGGAAACATTGAAGATCTGAAAAACATTTAGCTTTTTTCTTATTAACAAATGAGGGAAAAAAAATACATCCCTATTGTTATGTAAAATGTTTTCCACAATATGTGCAGTATTGTCAAAGTTACTGACTCTCAAATACACATAGCCCCATTATAAGACATTGTTTCATTTACTGTAGAGAGTTGATTTCTCTCTGTCCAAGGTCATGCTGATAACATTGAATGAAGGAGAGTTTGTGAGTATGGTAACATTTTGACACAGCACCTTGTTTTTCTTGTATTTATTTTAAAGACACACACATATACATACATACACATATATACATAAATGGGCACATTTATATAGCGCTTTTATCCAAAGCGCTTTACAGTATTTGGCCTGACATTCACCGAGTCTCGCACACATTCATACAACGATAGTGACTGCTGCCATGCAAGTGCACCTTGCATACCAACCACCAGGAGCAGTTAGGGGTTAGGCATCTTGCTCAAGGATGCTTACAGGTAGTTTAGCACCGGCGTTTGAACCCACGACCTTCTGGCTAGAAGTCCAACACCCAGACCACAAGACCAAGAAATTACTAATTTTATTTTAGTAACACGATTTGTAAAAATGTGTTGACCAGTGTTAACTACATATATATGTACTATGTTAACTATGTACATAATGGTTTACCCCTAGGGAAGTGGCATGGACTGAACTACAAACCTTCCACAACCCATTGTGGAAGGGTTATGTTATAATATTATATATCATAAATATTATAATTATAATCTATTTTGCAAAATAGACCTGGCAAGAATGCGACATAAAACATAACTATGTTTAAAACATAAAAATAACTGGTTATGCATACATAAAAGCCTCTTAATCCATTGATGAATCTAGAGAAAACCTTACAGAGCAGAGGGTCCTCTATTAACCAAACAATGGAGAATTGTTGAGACAGAGAGAATGAGAGAAAGTAAATAGAACACATATCACATCCAGTACTTTACTGTAGGAAGTAGTTGCTATGTCTTTGTTTAAACTCACGTTATGCACATTTGTGATACAATAGCATATAAAAAGGTATGAAGAGCCACATGCCTTCAAACCTCATTGTGGTTAACTTTGTGGTTGACTTTGGCTTTAAAACCGAAGTGAATGTGTCATAACAGAGACTTAAATTGAAAAACTACTGAAACATAGCTATAATTCAACTGAAATGAGGAAGTAGGGAAATGGGAAACTATGATCTGTACTCTGATAATAGTTAATGTGGTCATGCCACTTGCCTATAGCAAGCACTCAAAAGTTCATAAGGGTCACTTCATGTAAAAGTGAACATAAACTGTCAAAAGCAATCCACTCCCCTCTAGTAATGTTTCCCTGAGGTACAGCCTAATATAGAGTAACATGTTACTCTATAGTAGTCTTCATAATAAACCTTTAGACTGTAGTTGTCTATTTAAAGCGGGAGGGTGTGTAAAATATGGTGTATGCAGACAGTTATAAACAAGTTCTTCACATAGCACAAAGAACGCACACACGTGTAGTGTAGTGTACATGCGCTTCCATGCACATTAGTCCCCAGTGTGTCTCCAGTTAGTGTGGAATGGGGAAGCAATTGTATATAGATCTGTCCCCAGGGAGCAGATGATACTCACTACTACTTTAGGTTATCACTGACACACAAAAAGAGGTTCCTTAGGTTTGAATGAGCTGCACTGCCCTCCTGTGTTTGAATTGTGCAACTACAATTGTGTCAAACAGAACAATTGATGAACTGGAAGCTCTGCCTTTCATTAAAGGCAGATTTATTAAAGGCGGGGTCAGTCATTCTCCAGTACGCTTGTTAGCGTTGAGCTCAAATCAAAACAATATCCCTCCGTGGCGCGCGCCCCACGTCTTTAACGCATTGTGAAGCAAAGCGTATAGTGTGGCTTCGTTGATGTGAGCGGTGTTTGCCACTTTGTTTATGTTGCTATGTACGGAGCCAGGGCTGTGTAGAGGTCTCATCTTATTTTTTTAGCACACACAGAGAACGGTAAAATTGCGGTATGCGAGGAGATATTTGGTGAATTTGACAAAAAGCGTATTAGCTTACAATTAGCTTGCAACAGCTGACTATACTGTTACGTAAAGACCCTATAGCATTCCAATTTCCAACTATCATTACAGATTTTTCTCTCTTAGAGCGACGGAGACATATTGTTTCAGTTGATGTGCTTTTTTAATAACATGTCCGAACCTGACTGGCTATCTGACTGGGCTTTTTTCAAAGAGATATTGTTAATGTTGTTATGATGTTAGATTGAAACATGAGTCCAGCTCTTTCAGGTCAACTGGTAAAACCACATGCTAGGGGACCTATGCGGGACAAACCCAGCGCTGCTTCAGAGCTGAATGTCCTATGGATGACCATGGAGGAGAGATTGTAAACGCTTACCGTCACCATTCTCTCCATATCCCAGTGACGGGGGCATCGTGACAATGCGCCGTTCACCAACACACATTCCCAGGAGCCCCTGGTCCATACCAGCAATCAGCCAGCCGATCCCCACGTATGTGTCGTAGGTACGCAGGCGGGTGTGGCTGTAGAAAGTGGTGCATCGTTATTTCACGGCTAAGCAGGGTGTACCCGTGTGTGTGTGTGTGTGTGTGTGTAGGTGTGTATGCATGAGTGCGCGTGTGTGTGCGTGTGTGTGTGCACAGGTGTGTGTGCGCGCGCACGAGCGTGTGCCCGCGTATATAGGTGTGTGTGCGTGTATATAGGTGTGAGTCTCTGTGTGTGTGTGTGCGTGCGTGTATATAGATGTGTGTGTGTGTGCGTGCCATACCTGGAGTCAAAGAGAGTCCCATCTAGCAGGGTGCCATTGTAGTGGTAGCGCACATAGTCAGACACCTCCACCTTCCTGGTGCATGTGGGTGGGGTGTAGTAGGTGTTGATGTGAACACCATCTTCTGGGCTCCACACATCCAGCAGCAGAACATCAAAGTGGAGGATGGAGTCAGGAGGAATGATGTCACCTGAGAGAGAGAGAACACAGGAGAAAGTCGGGCAGTCAATTCATTTCATCTGACATCATCCTATTTCTTCTGCTTACACATTCATTGCATTCTCCCAGTTCTCATTCTCTCCTGTTCTCAAAGGGATATACTGTACATTCATATCCCTTTGAGAATGTCTCATTTGTCTGTGCCCACAGTCCCCGGCTAGTTCCCTTTCATTTCTGGTTTACCAACCGACCACAGGACATACCATAAACAACTACTGAGGAGCAGTGCCACCACAGTCGCTGTAGACAAATGCTTTCAATCTGCTTATCTACAACTTTGGCATGCGATTTTACATGTTACATAACAAGCTATAATATAGTGTACTACGATGTTGTAATATATAATGTCCTAATCTTACATTATTCTAAATAATTACAGTGACTCCACTTCATGAAAGTTCATGACCAGCAGGCCTAGACTTTGTTTCGTCCTTCCTTAACTCCCTCTGTGCTTACAGAATGGTTTTTCCTTTGTTTACACCTTCTGTCGTGTTTGGACTTTCAAATAATTGTGTAGCAAAGGATCTCTGTTCTAACCTGCCTACACATGTCGCGCCCATCTCTCTGCCATTATTTAATACGCCAGTCTCTACACACAGCAAGATCCCTTGTATTTCTTATTTTAATCACAAAAACAATGTGTCATAAATCAATGTAAATGGCTTTCAAAACCCATTTGACAGCCTTTGCCGCACGCTTGTGTTAATGCACACCAAATAAAAGTAATATATTAACTAATAATAATAATATTATAACTAATATAATTAGTTACAAACTGAAAACACTGATGTTTCCTCTGTGCCTACTTCCTGGTCCGTGATGTTACCATGACGTCATTACACATGTATGCAGGCAGGGGAGGAGCCCATGTCGCCTCTAACTAGACCTACAATACCGAACACTACAGCAAATACTGGCTGCAGCCAAGTGATCATATTATTTTAAATGAGTTCAACTATAGCTTCATGTCTCTTTAAATAATTACATGTTAGCCTCTGCCCCTATTCATTAGTCCTCCCAAGTTCCAACCATGCAGTACTCAGTTTTCTGCAAAATGCCTTATGACAAAAGGGCATATTTAAATATTCAGATGGATAAAGAACACGTCACACGCACAAGCACACACACACACACGCTTACCATATCCCTGTTTCCCATAGGCAAGTTGTGAGGGAATCTTGACCATGCTCCTCTGATTAACACACATCCCCACCAGAGCTTTGTCCATGCCCTCAATCAGCTGCTTCTTACCTACGTACACATTGTAGGTGCTTCCACTGTCATAGCTGGAACACACACGCACACACGCGCAAACACACGCACACACACGCACGCACACACACGCACACACATTAATGTAGTCTACGTTTGAGTCGAGCCTACTTTTTCCTTATCAATTTAATTCAGTCAGTAATTGAATTCATGACATTGTACAACTTTTTTTTAGAAATTATATTAGTTACGCAAAAATAATAATATAATTTCAAACAAAGGCTACTATAGCATCTTTATTAGCCATGTTATTATACAGTAGCCTACCTACAAGTTGGTTAACAATAACATATCGCGATAAGACGCATATAAAAGGATGTTGTATATTGTGCAATCACAGGTTAGCTTTGCTTGCTTGCGTGGCTCATCGGACGACTCATAAAACACGCACTTGGGGTACTTGCAGGCTTGTTACATAGGCTACGCATACGATGGCTGCACACACAGTGCACAGCAAAGGCAAAGTGTTGTCCACGTACCTGGAATCGAACTTCTTCCCGTCTGGGAACATTCCGATATAGTGATACCGGACATAATCTCCAACTTTGACTGGACGCACGCATTGCTCCGGCACGAAAGTTTTTTCAATGACAATGTCGTCTAACGGTACCGGGGGAGCATTACAGGCGGCGAACGCCACCAGAATAGCAAGATATAACATCCCGTGCATGCATTGACTCATTTTCACAAGCGATACCCCCAAATAACGACAGCTGGCTATAACTCTGACTGCGATCTATGCTCCACGCCTCTTCCCGATGATTTCGACTTGCTTGCTCCGGTTTGGATCGTCCTCTCTCCGGTCCAAGTCCAGGACAGAACTGAATGGAATAACTTGGCCACCACGTATTGCTCATGCGCAGTTGAGCATCTCAAGATGTGTCAACGTGGTAACGTAGGCCTTCTCTACAGTTGAAACACGCCCCGACCCACAAGGACCGCATTATAGCCTACCATATAAAAATTCACTCCACCTCCGATATTCAATAAATTTTATAATATGCGTTCGTCGTAATAATTAGCTCTTAATCTGTAATGGAGCGAGTCCAGGACGCATATTTGATGTTGATGCGATAGCCTATATTGTAATGAACATCTGAGAGGAAGCCCACTCTGCTTCCCAGGCAAGAATGTCTCTACGTGGCAAGAGGAGGGGGGTGGACACTGCTCATCCACGGGTCTAATTGTGACCAAGAGACAACAGTGTTCAGAAAACAATGTTTTGTGGAGAGGGAAAGGATTAAATCAATTGTATTTTAAATTAATTGATCAAATGAACACGTGTGTGTGTCTGTCGTGAGTGAGTAAAATCCATAAAAGTTGCTTCAAATAATGTTTTTATTTTTATTAATAAATTAATAAAATAATTACTTAAATAATTAATTAATGTATCTGACGATACATTCATTCCAACACTAGGTGTCACAGCAAATCATCAAAGATGTAGGCTTCTATAATAAAAGCAGCAGTGATTTAAAGGGAGGAGCAGTTCCAGCCGCTTCCCCCATCCTATAGTCTTGTGCCCGGGGGAGGGTGGGCTGTGTCCGGATACGTGGTGGAAGTTGAGGCGGTCCTACAGACCCACGCACACAATTCGGAGACGTACTGTAGTCCATCCTTTGGAAAACTTAAAGATGGCATCCTATGCACCTTATAAAGTATTATCGACACTGTTATTCACAGTTTGCGTCTCTATCGTCACGTCGCAATATGAAAAATACAGCTTCAGGAGTTTCCCGAGACACGAACTTATGCCTTTGGACTCTGCATACAAGTATGCACTGGACCAATACACCGGCGAGAAGTGGCAGGAGACAGTGGAGTACCTTGAGGTCTCCCTTCGCCTGTACCGACTGTTGAGGGACAGCGAGGCCTTTTGCAACCTCAACTGCAGCTCGCTGAGGTTGGACAATGAGGAAAAGTTCGCGGAGTTCCCAGAGTTGCGGGTGTTCGGTAATGTTATGAAGAGGGCTCAGTGCCTGAAGCGCTGCAAGCAGGGGCTGCCCGCTTTCAGGCAGAGCATGCCCAGTCGGGACACAGTGGAGGAATTCGAGAAGAGGGAACCGTACAGATTTTTGCAGTATGCCTACTTTAAAGTAAGAACCCCGTTAAATTCAACATGTGTCCGGCGTTGGATTAAGCTGCCTAATCGTTGTTCGCTGTTGAATGACCAAATGATTGTCTTACGATGTATTTATAGAGGCTTTGACGTCACTCGCATGCCACGGATACATGTGGGGGTTGTTTTCTCCTTTTCTCTTTTATATCTCTGTGTATGACAGTAGACCTACAACTACTGTAATAAAGAAGCTAATTTTTTCGTTATGGTTGTTTTAAATCTTAGCTATTGTATCGATTGATTTGAATGCTTTTAAAATAACACAATCATATACGTAATTTCTACCAGTCTGGCAACCTGGCCAAAGCAGTGTCTGCAGCTCACACCTTCCTGCTGAAGCACCCAGAAGATGAGATGATGCAGAGGAATATGGCCTACTATAAGAGCCTACCTGGGGCCGAGGAACACCTCAAAGACCTAGAGACCAAGTCCTATGAGGTACAAACAAACACACTTCAATTCCCTCTATCTCTCTATCTCACTCACGCACTCACGCACTCACTCAAATGGGGATGGGGAAGCTGAAAATAACAAGACAGAATTTAGAAAATTAGGAAAGATGGAAAACAAACAGAAAAACAAACAGTGATGCCTTTTTTAAATTCCTGAATATTTTGTTTTTCACACAGTAAATAACCACATGGGTGAAATTGCATGCATGTCATAAACATATGCGCTGTACAGTACAGTATGCAGTATATATGGATGCACAAACACACAAGTAAAATGTGAGTATGGCAGCAAATCTGATGGATTAGATTTTGTAATAATAATTTGATTTAATCCACATGTTTTTCCAGGTGTGTGGCCAGTTTTGTTGTCTGAAGTGCTGGACTATATTGGTCTAAGTGTCAAAGCCAATATTCCTCTCTAAATAGAAATGGTGTAAACACAAGACAGTCCTCAGGTGTGACATACTTCCTGGATTGCATCCAATCATCGCTGACTATCCTCCCTCTCATAGTCAGACAGCCAATTAAATTAGAGCATATTAAAAATAAGGCGCAGCACTGACTGCAGTGGATTATCATTCAGCTGTAGGGAGAAAAAGTCTAAAATAACAGTTGGAAATTGGAATAATGGGGCCATTGACAGTAAACGCTGTTGAGCTGTCATGTTCTCTTCCAGACATTATTTGTTCGTGCGGTGCGGGCCTATAACGGGGATAATTTTCGGACCTCAGTATCAGACATGGAGCTTGCCCTACGAGACTTCTTCAAGGTCTATGATGAGTGTCTGGCGGCCTCTGAGGGAGCCAGAGAGGTCAAAGACTTTAAAGATTTCTACCCCTCAATTGCAGGTCAGTCCATACATGTTTCATTCATCAAAATCTCTGTTTACGGTATATATTCTTAACTATCCGTGTATCCTTCTTGATCCATAGAACAATAACTTCATCTTAGAACAATAACTTCAACTTCTTTTTGTCATGGTGTGTTTTGTTTTCCATCTCATATTGGATTTCTGTCCAGATCACTACACTGAGGTTTTGCAGAGGAAGGTGAGATGCGAGAGTGACCTCACACCTGTTGTCGGAGGTTTTGTAGTGGAGAAGTTTGTGGCCACCATGTATCATTACTTACAATTTGCCTACTACAAATGTGAGTATAGCATGTATTGTTTGTATACAGTATTTTTGGTTCTTTGAGCTGTGGGTCCTGTCAAGCGGGGTTGGGTAGGTTACTTTTTAAATGTAATTTGTTACAGTTACGAGTTGCAAGATTACATTTATAATCAGTAATGTAATTTTTGGATTAGTTAAATTTAGTAACATAATCAGATTACTGTCCATTACTTTTAGATTACTTCACACCTAAACATTGTTCTTTATCCAAAGAACTTTACTGCACTGGTGCAAGAAATCTTTCTATTTTTGTGACGGTAATGTTGCTCAGGAAATCAGATTAAAATAGGACTTCATTTCAATTATTGAATGACATTAAGGAAAGGTTAATACGTTTGTGTTTTATGCATTTTTCTTCTGCAAAGTCCCTTTTTAAATTTGAAAGTAGTCCTAGAAGTAATCATCTAATAAAAAAAAATATATACATTCCGCTATTTTAGCTGGTACTGTAATGGATTCTAGTTAATGTTTTTTTTTTCTAATCAGTTACAAGTAACTTCATGTAAGCAGTTACTTCCCAACCCTGTTGTCAAGTAGGATGATTTATAGGCCATGCCTTCTGTGACCGCTATGTTCTATTTTTGGCTGCTGCAAGGTTGTTATGTCTTCCCGCAGATCATTAAAGTCCATTACAATCTAAACTCATTTTCTTTTGAGAAGATTGACCGAGCCTTAGTGCATGCTGGCTGCAGCCAAGTGATCATATTATTTTAAATGAGTTCAACTATAGCTTCATGTCTCTTTAAATAATTACATGTTAGCCTCTGCCCCTATTCATTAGTCCTCCCAAGTTCCAACCATGCAGTACTCAGTTTTCTGCAAAATGCCTTATGACAAAAGGGCATATTTAAATATTCAGATGGATAAAGAACACGTCACACGCACAAGCACACACACACACACGCTTACCATATCCCTGCCTTGTACAGTAGCTATAACATCTGTCAAATCTAGGCTCTCTGCTGTTTAGCAGATGGCTACACATGATAATTGTGAACAGAACAAGCCTTCTGTTGAGGTTGTACTCTTTCTTTTAAATTTTATTTTCACGTTCACTGAAAGCTGTTACTTGCACCACACACGTTTTCTCCTCCTCCACTACATAACATATGTTTATTGTGCTGTAAACTACGGCACTGACATGTGATGTTGACAATAATTTATAAAAAGAAAAGAATCTGCATTTTATGTTTGAAACTGGCTCAACACGCCTGTGCTGGCTTACATTGGTACCCTTGTGTGTCATGAAATGAAAGTTAATATTGATGTTAATGTGGCCCCCCTCTTAACCCATCCCCTCCCCTTACTCAACTCCTTCCCTACCTTTTAGCATTCCCGTAGTTGTGCAGTGGGTGGTCTGGGTCACAGCTGCGGGTGGTTACACTTTAATAGTAATTCCTCTGTTCTGTGTTGTCAGTGAATGACCTGAAGAATGGAGTTCCCTGCGTGGCCAGTTATATGCTGTTTGACCCTAACGATGAGGTCATGAAGAACAATGTGGAATATTACCAGTTCCACAGAGAAAAGTGGGGGCTGTCCGATGAAGACTTCCTCCCTAGACATGTAAATCACAAGTAACACTCATACACATGGGGACACAAGATCTGTTTGTTCTACTATGACAGGACGTACACGTTTTCTTCCCTCTATATTGTGTTTTATTTGCAGGAGGCAATACGGTATTACAACCAGACTACAATGCAGCTACAGCTACTTGACTTTGCTAGACAGCGCCTCATGAGCAACGATGAGGTAAGTGATTTATACAAAAATGTTGACTAAAATATTCTATATGAATGAGTATAATATCACTTTAAATATGTCTACTTCATATCACTTTGAATACGTGTATATGGTTCTTATGAAGCATACAAATGTTCCTTAGTTACTGTAGGTCCATATAGTAATTACTAGACTGAGGTCACATGACACCGGGCATTAGCCTATCAGGCTGTAATATCACAGATTACCATGGGGTGGCAGCATAGTATAGGCGTTTCAGTGCAAGTTATGTGCCCATGAATGCTTCCAACTATAAACCAGGACTACCATATGTTTCTGGAAAAATGCTATTCTTGCCATTGCTGTAATCGCATTTTGTGCCTATGTATGAAAAATCACAGATGTCACTGAGTGGAAGGAAACATAATTTGCTGGCTTGAAGCCCCATAGGGTTTTATTGCATTACAAAAATATTTCCCTTAATTTGTGTGTGTTCGTGTGTGTGTGTGCGTGCGTGCATATTTTTACAGGGCGATGTTGTGGAGTTTATAGATGAGTTCTTGGATGAAAGTCAATAGCGGAGTTTGGAAACACTGAAAAATGAACACTAACGACGAAATAACGGCATCTTTCCCTGGTTACCCCAGTATTTATTGGGCTGTTTTTAGAGGTTGTCTTTGGTCACTGTTTTATTTCAGCAGTCTTATTTTTATACTTCCTGATTTTGTGTACTTTAAAGCAGATTGAGTTGTATGGACATGTAGTGGCCTAATTTGATGATGAATAATGTTTTGTGCCTTTAAACCTGCACTGTGAATTTGTGATGTATTTTAAATAAACTTGTCTGTTGTCTTTCTTTTTACAATAAAAAAAAAATCCTTGTGAGTGGTGCTCTCATTGTTTTAAGTAAGGAGCTGAAATTGCTTCAGATGGTTCGCTTTGAATAAAATAACTGCAGGGTGTAGTTTGATTCAAACACTTCATATAACAATTTCTATAGTCGAGGAGAAATGAGATGGCGAGCTAACAGGAAAGGAATGGCGGTTGCAACTGCATGGTGGACTTGGTGAAACCTGATAGTCTGTGTGGAGTGGAGAGGCCCAGCCAGAGAAAACACTGAGATGTTTAATAAGGTTTGAACATTGAGTCTCCTTGCAGTTTGTCACACTGTGGCGTTAAGATCTCACAGCGGAACATTCTCCTCGCGTTCTCTAGCCACTTAAACGCTTTCTCTTTTCTCGTTGAATGTCATCTTTAAGATTAGTCGACAATCATCTTGACCTGATCTACTGTTTGTTAGTGGTTTGTTAATTTTGCCATTTTAACGTCAGCAGAGGAGGTCAAAGTGACACATTTCTCTTCTTTGAGAAATCTCACACTCGTTTTCCCTCACCCACACACACTTATGTTTATTTTAGAGGTACTGCCTAAAACGATAATGGTGTATATGAAGAAATGGCAAGATATGACCACATCCTCCTGAATTATATGATACCGGTTTGTGAAAAACTTATGTGGTTGGACAAAATATGTTTTATACTGATAATAAAGTATGTAGGCCTATTGTAAATTACATTAGTAAAATGTGGCATCTACAGATTAGACATGCACCAATAATCACAGAGTCAGGTTTAGGAGTTTATTGTGACCTATAGAACACATGCAGTACAGCCTTCTTAACATGTGATGTCACAGGGTGACTTCACATTATTCAACATCAATGTTTCAATGGTTTTGCCTTGAACAGTCTTCAGATAATCAATTACTTGGAAAGGTACTTGCATCATACCACTTAGGGCGAATCATAGCAACATATTTTCCCATTAATACCTAAACCTGACTGGACTTATAGCTACTGGGGAGAAACTGTTATTGGAATGAAAAATCAGTGGATGACATTTAAAAAAAATAAAGTTTACCCTGTGTAAAACAGGTAAAGTCTGTATGACATAGTAAAGACATTGTAAAGTTATGTTTTATTTTTTACCTTCTGGA
This sequence comes from Typhlichthys subterraneus, assembly GCA_027564835.1. Taxonomy (NCBI): domain Eukaryota; kingdom Metazoa; phylum Chordata; class Actinopteri; order Percopsiformes; family Amblyopsidae; genus Typhlichthys; species Typhlichthys subterraneus. The sequence continues at coordinate 12,351 of JAODUH010056733.1, forward strand.
TATGCTATTTATGCATAGCTAATACAGTGAAACATTTATTTTTACAAAAACAAGAAATGTTCAAATTTATATGAGAAAATGATGTGGCACGTTAGGAGGTGTGTGATTTTGTGATGTATTCTGAAATATAAAATGAATGGTTTTAAATAAGGCTGGAAGGGTCAATTGCTGAGCCCCACTTCCGCAACTAAACTAAAACAAATCTCTATTTCACATAAACAAATACATTTCACACATAAAGCAACGAGAAAATCAATGATAAAACATTTACTGAAAACAGCTCACAAAACTCAATGTTATTAACAAGGCAAGAAAAACCAACAATGTAACAAATGTGATGATGAAAAAACAGATACATTTACATCTGGTGCTAATTATAAGTGAAGCAATTTCATTAGTTGTTCATTTTTTGTCATCTACAGCTGTGTAATTACAGTCCTCAGCAATATGGCTATATGAACTATCCATTTTTAGTTTGATAACAGATTACCATATCAAATATTGAATTTAAATCCAAGGAACACGATTAAACATTACATCAGAAAGCCCATTGAGGCATTCTTAATTTTCAGTTCATATACTAGAAAACACAATGGAACTGTCTATCTAAAGCTACAGGTCTGTCTGTCATGATCTGACTGCAATTATAATTCTCAGTGTCTCCGTGTCTGTTCTGAATGCCATTCAGCATCCTTCAGCATAGACGCTGGTCTTTCTCTCTCAACCTTCAAACATGACACACCGACAGCTCGCACTCATTTGAGACACGCATATGTACGGACAATCGGACACACACTAAATACATGCAGAATCTGCTCTCTCACACTCACGCGCATACACACGCACGCACGCATACGCGCACACACACGTGCAGTCTGGACTGGACACCCACTCTAAACAGCCAACTGTCAAAACCAATACAGACAAGGTAGGGAGACTAAATAATGTCTCCTGCCCTCTCTGCTTTACCTATCTCCTCTCCGTCCTCTTGACATAGCTAACACGCGGCTGTATCGTCAAGAAACACAGATGTCAACGAATTCACAAAAAACAAGTCAGCAACATAAGAAAAGAGAATACCATCATCTCAATGTCGGAGGGCTTCAGAGGTTCAGAGGTTAAGTGTCACAGAATCTCACGCAGAAATGACATGCTATGGTTAGGGTGCACAGCTGCTCACCTCTTCAACCTTCACAACCATAGAACTAGTTCACAACACCTTTCTGGACTTGAGACACCGACAGAGTAGATGTGGGATAGATAGGTAGGTAGATCAAATGGTGTCTTTAACGGTGGTGTAGGGCAATGCCGGAGAAAGACTGTTGGCATCTGAGCTTGATCAAAACAAGAACATCTCTTTTTAATGCCATAGGGTGCTCCCTAAGAAGCTCCACCCCCCATATTGGAGAAGCATTGCAAAGGTTGTGGTTGGACTGAGCGTGAACAGCTAGCGGACTGTGAGAAGATATACGCTGAATTTTCCTTTTAGGGTATTAGCTTACAATCACGTACCCCACCTTTAAAGGAACATCCCTTATTTTGTGACTGGAATTGTCCTTGTTGTCACAACAGCATTTTAGTTTGAAACTCCTACTGAGTGCCGAGTGAATGGGTTATATTCCACCACATTTTTCAACCCCTTCCCCAAACTCACTCTTCAAAACAAGTCATTTTGAAATCAAGGGGTGCACAAGAGGATTATACAGTTAAAGCTACAGTATAATCTACAGTACCACTTTCCAGGTTAGCTCAGCACCAATCAGGGAAGAGAGGCCTTGATTGGACGTGAACCTTTCGGCGCCATGAAACATCTAAAGCGATTTACAGAAGCAGAGACTATCAACCAGAGCATGCAATATATTCTCACAGAGCATTTGGCTTGCTGATAGCTGACATATGTCTATGGCATTTGTAACACAGTACACTAAAATTATAGCTCTTAAAAACTACCTACTACTTTAACAGTGTTATTAAGTGTTCACAACATGTGGGCCAATCATGGGTGCGGCTTTGTTCAGTTTAGTTCAGCCAATCCACTTTTGTGAGTTACTGTAATATACTGTACATCACCATGTGTGCAGTTACTGCAGGGCAATAATGGAAATACCACATTATTACCTGCCAAGGGGGAATGCTGTATCACTGTAGAACCTCAGCCATGAATAGCATCCAAACGTATGTCTATTAATTTACTATATATGAAGAGGTTCGAGGTTGTTGCTTTAAATTAGGTGGAATTACAACTATGGTGCTTTAGCTCACCTTAATCTAATCTGTCATTTTAGACTAGAACTTTCCCAACATCTGAGACGTAGCACAGGTTATGTCTGCCCAAAATCTACATATCTGAATTAGTACTCTCCTCCCTCAACCACTCCTCCCAGCGTCTCTGCTCCTCTGTTAGACCTTCTGCTGCATCTCCATCTGCTGCCCATGTCTGCTCTGGCTCTGTCCCTTCCCGTTCATCTCGTACATGGAGCTCTTCTGCTGTCGCCGCCGGTAACACCACGCCCCCACGACGGCCGCCGCAGCGACGGCGCACGCCGCCACGATCACAGCCGTCACGGCAGGGCCATGGCTGTAAGCGACGGGGGGCGGCGGAGGAGGAGGAGGAGGAGGAGGGCAGCCCTTCCCCGCCGCGCAGATAGTCTCCCCCATCTCCCCTTCCACCTTCCCCCGCTCCCCGGCCTCTCCGGTCAGGTTGAGCTCCGGCGCCCGGCCGCTCGGGGACGGCTGCTCAGTCAGGCCCCGGTCCCAGGAGTGCGTGGGGCGTGCGGGGCGCATGTCAGGGCGGGAGATTGAGTCCCAGCTGACAGGGGTGGGGGGCCAGATCTTCTCCGCCGTGCCCCGCCCGGGGAACCCTGGGAGGTGGGAGTGCGGGATGGGCTGGCTCACCTCCAAGTGGTTGGGGCTATCCGTCTCCGTGGAGCCTCCCCTCGCGGCCTCCTCGGGGCCCACGGCGTGGCCGTCCAGCCAGGTGTCGTCTGTCGGCTGTTGGCCCCGGGTGCTGTTGTGGGCTGGGCCCGCGGCTACGGAGAAGACCCCGCGCTCGCGACCGTCGCCAGGGTCGTCCCCATCCCTGCGATCGTCGTGGTCGTGCAGATCCATGTAATCGTCGTGGTCATCATAGTGACCGTGATCATTATCATCGTCTCCATCCAGGTCCGGGTGCGCCTCGGAGTCGTCGGGATGTTCTTCGTCGTGGTCGTCGTGGTTACCTCTATCGAAGGTCTCCTCTCGAGGTGCGTATTCCCCACGGCCGCCGTAGCGATCATGGGCGCGCCCGACTTTGCGCCCGTCCGTGTCGTAATGGTCGTCGCCGCCCTCTGGGTCGGCATGGCGACCGTGCTTGTTAAGGTCGTCGTGCTGCGCTGGAACGTATTGTTTCACGCGATCATGGTCGTGGTCGTCGTGCCGACTGTTGTCATTGTCGTCGTGGCCATCGTGATCATCATGGTCATCATGGTCGTCATGATCGTCATAAGGACTGTTGTGCCGACTGTCATTGTAGGCATCGTCGTCATGGCGACTGTCGTGCTCTTGGCGGTGGTCGTGATCGTCCGGGGCAACAGGGTGCTCACCTTCCTGGCTTTCATTCTCTTTACTCTCCTCTGATTGGCCGCCTGACGCTCTGACACGGTTCTCACCCTCGAGGTTTGTCGCCTGGGTGATGGGGTGGGCGGGGCTAGGGTGCCCCTCCTCCTGGAAGGCCTCAGAGGGGAACCAGAAGAGGTGCTTCTGAGAGAGCAGTGAGACAGGCGCATCTGTCACCATGGCGCCGCCTGGCGTAGCCACCTCATGCCTCAACTGGACACTTCCTGGTTGGCCTAAAGGGTCTTCCACGTCTTTCACAATTCCCACCATTCCTTTCTCCTTGTCTTCAACCACCGGAAGCCCTCCCCCTCTTGCCTCCTCACCCCGACCCTCTCTAAGGTCCTTCCCAGCTCTAATCCCGAAGACCACCTGCTCCTGCTGTCTCTGCTTGGTCAAGGACGTTGCTCCAAACATCTCCTTGTCCACCTCTTCGTGAGGCTCTTCAGGTCTGTCCCCCTCAATGTAGGCATCCGTGAATTTGTCCTCATAATCTACATGAGCTTCAGTCTCATCTGGGGAGGCACAGAGAGAGAACAGATTATGCTGTGTCAACCAAACCAAGGAACCCGACCTTCCACCCAATTTGACATGAATGACTTACTGTAAAACATTACAGAATCACTTCTTTAAAAACACTATTTGGAGGTAGCATGCAAACAGGAGCTCTTTATTCGTGAAGCTTGTTAGCTAATGTGTAATTATGGCGTCCATGCAGACCTTGCCCGCTTGCCCTCTTCTGTGAACTGCTACACCGTGGCATGTGGCACTTAGGTGTCATGGCAGCCACTTTAAGCCAAACTCACAACTGACACTCTGTTTTTCACAAAGGAACCGAGCTGTGGGCCGCCTAACATCACTAGACGCTAACCAGGAAAGAGGACAAGAGGTTTGGCTCAGGTCTGTCGTGAGAAGCACTTTGAAGTAGGTTCAGGAAAACGAAAACTTACTTTCTCTGTCTTTTGGTCTGTTCGTTCTTTGTTTGTGACTGGAGACATTTGAACGCACCTTTGATACAGATGTGCACTGTGCCGTACCACTCTCCACAACTGTCACACAGGAGGCTGAAGACGCCGTGCCCGCCAGGCATGGCGTAACCTGCGGCACACATGTACAACAACTCATCGCCCATCTCCAGCCCCTCGTGTTCCCGTAGACGCGTATTGGGAAAGGATGGCGGGTCGCCGCACGGCACACCTTGAGCACAACGCACAGAATACACAGTGTAAATGTAATTATCCTGTCACTCTAAAGGAACTCGCTACATCCTTAACTGGGAAACAATTTTCAACATTGCCTTTATGTGAGATAAACCGCATTGTCGTTTCCTTCTAATTACAGTAATCTACTTGGGTATTTATTTGGGTATTTTACAAAGCCATTATTGACTTATGAAATGTTTAAAACATTTGGACTATAAATCACTAACCATGTCGACACAATATACATACTGTAGATTTGCATCAACAACACACCAGTACTGTTAATTGATAATTAAAGCTTTCTAATACATTCAGTACTATGGTGGGCAAAAGACAGCTGGCAGTTATTTGCAGTAGTTCTGTATTTAATAAAATGTGATTCCATAATCAGAACGTGCCTGAACATAAGGCTAATAATAATAATAATAAACTTTATTTGCATAGCACCTCATACACAATGTGCAACTCAATGTACTTTACAGTTAAAAACATTTGAACAATGGATGAAGGGAAGAAATGCAATTAAACAAAAAGAAATAAGAAACAATGAAAAACTAGGTAAAAGCCATGAAAAAATTTTTTTTTTATAAATAAATAAATAAAAACCATTATTGTATTGGAGTTTGGTGGGACTCTAACCACCGGGATTCCGACCCAGGTGTTTGGTGGGATTCTAACCCACCAGGACTCCAACCCAAATATTCCATCCAAAGTGTTTACGTTTGTTGGGATGCTAACCCACCGGGACTCCAAACCAGGCTTTTCGTGGGATGCTAACCCACTGGGACTCCAACCCAGGCGTTTGGTGGGACTCTAACCCAACGGGATTCCAACCCAGGCATTTGGTGGGATTCTAACCCACAAGGACTCCAACCCAAATATTCGTAAATTATTTACCTAGGCGTTTGGTGGAACTCTAACCCACCGGGACTCCAATCCAGGAGTTTGTTGGGATTTTAACCCACCTGGACTCCAACCCAGGCGTTTGGTGGGAGTCTAACCCACCGGGACTCCAACCCAGGCGTTTGGTGGGATTCTAACCCA
>JAODUH010056744.1:8007-18186 GCA_027564835.1 Typhlichthys subterraneus
CCATACTCCCACTGCACCATGGGTAATGAAGGTACACCTGGGTACAGTGCAGACCGCCAGCCATACTCACACTGCACGTTGAGCACAAAGGGGATGTGGAAGTCGGTGTGCAGCACCGGGTGTTGCACCACGCAGGTGAGCGTGCGGCCCTGGCCGTGGCTCCGTGGCGACCACAGGTAGTGCACCTGGGCCGTGGTGGTGCCGTCGGCCTCGTTCTGCGTCTGCAGCTCCGAGCGCCCCTGCAGCTCCGTCTCCCAGGAGACCATGGCGACGGGCCGGCCGCGCTCCGCCACGCACGTGGCCACCACGCTCTCCTCGGCGCCGTCCTGCAGGGCGCTGGGACCCGCCGACACATACACCTTGGGCTCCACTTTGTATTTGTGTGTTGGGGGTGGGGGGGGTGGGGAGTAGTGAAGGAAAGCGTCAGAGAGGAGAATGGTTTACAAATTAATATTGATCTTTTAGTACATACTGTATATGAATAAGTTATAATGAATGCATACCACAACACTGGAACAACAATATGGGCAAAGGGAAGTGGTCTCAGAACACTTAGACGCCAGGAAGACTAGATAGATTAGTTCCATTTCGCAGATGTTTATAAAAAATGGATGAAACGCAGCGTTCGATCATATGGGAGCACTTCTGTGCGGGCTGTAGCCGTCTTCGCTGTCGAGCACTGCATGTTAAAGCTGAAGTGTGTTTTCCTAGGAGGAATACTAAGCCAAGGTATTGACCGCCAGGCTGCATCTGCGTACATCTAACAAATATATTTCTATTGAGGCTAAACATGCATTATGTTAATGAATACAAAATGTTCCTCTGATTAGGTTCAATGGTCCTCCCATATGTCTAAATGATACATAGGGCTTGTGGAAAAGCAACAGAAAATATGGCATCTGTATCAAGTTATTATTACCGTCAAGTCATACTGCACACTGGGCCTGTATTGGCCTGTTGTGTGGACTGAGGAATTAAGTTACAGTGCACTATTCGGTTCTATGGAGCACGGATAAGGTTACTTGGGCTTCCCGCGGATGACGGTGAATAACCAAGGGTTTCAGATGTAACAGATTTATCTCGGTAGGGAGGCTAAACAGATCTATGTGAGAAGGAAGTGACCGGTGTAACATACCCTCCTTTACCTGTTGCAAAACGACAATAATAACGTGCTGCGGAAGATGATGAGCCCCCCACCCCCTCTCAGTCAGCCCTGACAGCGTGGGGAGAGTATGGGTGATGCAGAGCGCATTTCTGGGGGACAGGAAGAGCGAGTGCAGCAGGCGGACGGGGGGGGGGGGGGGAGACAGGGGGGGGAGGGTTGTTCTCTGACTTGGGAGAGGCTGCAAGTCAAACATTGGCTATATTCAACCCTCCATCATTTATCCCCTGCGGCTTCCCTACCCATTATCCGCCCCCGTCTTTCCATGGCAACCCCCCCCACCCCCACCCCCCACTCCCGTCACGCCTCCACTCTGACCCCACGGCTCCCTTGTCTACTGGCATTAAGAAGAGACAGGGAGCACCAACAGCTGTTCCACTTAACTGTACGGGTGACAGTCTAGTGGCACGTGTGTGTGTGTGTGTGTGTGGGGGAGGGAGGGGGGGGGGACACAAACATATCAGCCTCTCTGCACGAGACGTCACCCCAGGACATCTGCTACAGCCCCCTCCCACACAAGCCAGAGTGAGGAGCCTGAAGAACAACAACATATCCGTGTAACCTCTGACACCACAAAAATAAAGTGGAGTGCACAGGGGCAGGGCCTGTTCTCCACCCCGCATTCCTTCACCCTCCCAACAGCCCGCCCCACCATGCACAGTAGTTGCTCTATGTTAGAGGGCCAGGGTCTTTACAACTGCCCCATCCAGTGTGTAGGAGCTGTAGGGGAGGGGTAGTAAGGGCGGGGGTATAGAGAAAGGCTTGAGTGGAAAGGCTAATGATTTTCCGTCAGACAGCGAATTGCCTGTGCTGCTCGCCTTCCAAACCAACCTACACTTTTGTTCATCCACTTAAAGGTGGAGGTGGCCATGGCTGGAGAAAGATTGATATTTGAACTGGAGCTAAACAAAACACCTCTCTCTTCAATGCCGTAGGCTGCTCCCTCAGAAGCTCCGCCCCACACACTGGACACACATTGCCAGCACTAGAATAGTGTTAGGATAGTGTCTGCACCACTTTGTTAGTGTTCCCATGACAAACAGTTTATTAGCTTACAATCGCTGACCACACCTTTACCATGCTTTGCTCTGGCATGTCCGAAGGTGAATTTTGGAGAGGATAAACTGCATCTTTTAGAATACAATCCACAGACCCAGTCAGTAACTCAAAAGTAGGCAGGTTTCAATGCTATTTATAGCTGTTCTATTTAATTTAATATAATCCAGTAAAACTCTATGTGACTCTTAATATCTCAAGTACGATTCTTAATTTTATGAGATGAGATGAGCTGCGTTTCTGGTGTGATAGTTTAGGTCATAGGATCACATAATGAGATGCTTGAAGTGTTAAATTTGTTACCATTGTAGACTAAAGTGTTTTCCCCATGAAATGCAGACATAGAAATACCTCTGACTAGCTGATCAGCAAGTCTCTGTCATTCTTTCACCCTTTCAGGCTCTGGGATATTTTACAGTTACCTACTTCTTCGTATAGGGTGGAGACATTTGGCACATAATTGTGCTGAAACTGCCTGGGTCGACAGTTACTGCTCGGTACTTTTTTTTACAAACCTGGTAGCAAATAGTCTATGCGTGAGATCATATTATCCAGGAGTATAATGTACACTATTACAGTAGTCACAATATTCAGGGTTGTTAAGGTAAATATTCTCCAACTAATATTTATCTGCTATGCTATGCAGTATGCTCTACTTTTTTATTCAGTCTTTGAGTCCCAAATAGTAATAATAAATTCAGGTCATTCATATTAGACTACAGTTTTAGCCATAAGAATGAATGAATACTAGACAGACAACACACTTACATTGGACACATGCTTTCACAGAACTCAGTTTACTGTTTCTCATAAAAACAATAATTTAAAAAGTTAAGAAAGAAAATACAAAATGGTTGGTTCAGCAGGGTACCATTTTGTAATAATAGCTCGTGTGAAATCAGATCAGGTCTAGTGTTTCCCCAACAGATACAGTATCTGACTGCATTGTTGTGACATTATGTAATACCTTCAGAAATAGGCAACTATAAAAAACATACAGTTTGAAACATTGCATTGCCCTTTCAAAAATGTACTTAATAACATGCCAGACTGAATTCTAAACAGACCTGTTGTTACATTGTTTATTTAAAGTGGGTAAACTGCTCTTGATTCTGTATGACTTGTGTCGTATTCTGGAATGCAGGGGGTTTATTACCGGCATACAGTACACATGTGCATAACATAAAGTGAAGATTTATAAACTGTTCTTTTAGACATAATAAGTCATATGGGAGAGGGTGCATACATGTGAGATGCGCACATGGGTGTTTGTGATGCTAGCCAAAAAGTGAAACTGCTGCAGAAGCTACAAGTGAGGCGTACTGTAACTGAACTCTGTGGCGTCCCAGACGCTGTGTGGTTGTCACAGCACTTAATGTAGCCCTCATTAGTCATCAGAGACTCCCTTAGACTCTGCCGGGATAAACTGCTGCCTAAGGTGCAATCCCCACTGATCTAAACTGCAATCTGACCAAGCATTCGTGCTGACCATAGAACAATCTTCAGTGTTTGTGCTTCACAAATTGGGGTTCATGTGTCAATTCCTTGTGGAATGTCACATAGACCTCCACGTATATACAATGTGCTTCATGTTATCCAAGCACACACAGGCTTTAATGTCTGCCTGTATGGATTTGTTTAGATTAAGGCTGTAAATCTGCATAGCATATTGCTGTTTCTTTGGCACAAGCAAGCTTCATGAATATTAATAGAGGGGCACCGAGGCAATGCCATTATTCAAAGGGACTGAGTCATGCAGCATTTTGAAGAAGTGAGAAGAATGTGAGGGAACAAAATTATGCTTGTTACGAAATTACATTTAGTTCCCTTTTCCGCCTGAGCTGGCATTTCTTCCTAGTGAATGCCACCAAGATGGGAGCGGAGGAAGCGGGACCACACTGCAGCAGAACAGCTGCGGAACTGGCAGGGATTTAAATGCAAACAACCTTTGTCCAGGTAGTAACTTAAAAGCTGGGCTGATTCAGAAATGTAATCTACCCCCCTCCCTTTCCTCCCCAGGTCAAACACTTAATGGTGGCCTGAACTACACCTAATCTGGTCCCAACAATGGCTGCCCAGTGAGAGTGCGAGGCTTAACTCTGGACAGGCTCGGTCACGAGACACTGCACACCCGTCTCCCCCCCACACACACACAGCTCGACTTGATGTTTTACATTTACATTTTTACATGTGCAGCATTTAGCAGATGCTTCCATTCAAAGTGAATTACAATCAGCACATTTATCAATAGCAGAACAGGTCATGCACCAGCAAGCAACATTCTGTTAGGATACTGAGTGACAGCAGCAGCATGTTGTCATGGCTAACGTAGCTATGCATAATAATATAACATACAATTCCCAGAAATAGAAACCCCAGCACCAGACACTGCTAATATTCTAAGAGCTTAATGGGGAGTAGAACATAGAGGTATAGACTAGATAGGAGAGCTTCTGTTAGTGGCAGCACTAAGCTAAGGTGTAGGGGGTCAGTGGCTGAGGCTTACCTAAAACGTTCACGTATGTTGATGCCTGCGTGTTGCCCAGGGGGAATGTGGCCACCTTGCAGGTGTAGGAGCCCACGTCAGCGAAGCCCACGCCTTCCAGGGTGATGGTGGCGTCGCGCACCGAGGGCGACACGAAGGAGACACGCTTGACGTACTTCGGCGAGACGGAGATGCCATACTCGGGGTTGAACACGGCCAGCGTGTCCTGGCCCGAGGGCAGGCGGCGCTCCCAGGAGCTCTGGGTGAGACTGAGGTTGGAGCCCACCTCGATCCGGCAGCTCAGCGTGATGTTCTTCCCCAGCACGGCGTTAACTTTCTCAGGGACCACCACCTGGTTGCTGCCCACACCTGGCGAAGAGGAGAGGGGAGAGGAGGAGGGGGGCGGCCCGAGTCAGTCATTCTGGAGATGGCTTGATGACATTTGAACTGCACCACCGCAAATTGGAAACACATTGTCAAGGCTAAGATAATGTTGTTGTGTGCGATCTGCACCACTTCGTGTTCAGGGCTGTGTAGAAACACCAGATTCTTTTTTCAGCACAGAAAGGGCAGCTAGCGAAGCGTGAGGAGATATTAGCTGAATTTGACAAAAAGTGTATTACCACTCACAAATCACTGACTGTACGTTTAACCCACGCAGGTAAATGCCATGACATAAAATCAACACATGAAATTGTGTTTAAGACAGAGATGGTAAAAAGGGGATTCCATTTTTGTAAAGAATAATAGTATATTATTTATATTTTCTGCTTGTATTTAGCCTTAAAATTCAATGCTCCTTTTATATAATTAAATCCTGTATTTATGTGTTTTGTTAATTATGTCTGGTTAAGGGGTACTTGGCTTGGAAAATATTATAAAGAGGGCCAAAAAGATTTGAGAAGCACTGGTATAAACTATATATAGCTGGGTACATTTCGCAGTATGTCACATGCCCCTCCCTAAGGACAGGAATACTTACACTTCCTGTGACTATACGTAGATATCCATTAACTACTGTCATATGTTTTAGACATTTAAGCAGTGGTGAAAAAAAAGGTTTGATGGAAGGGTTCAAAAGTGGGATACCAGACTTTGTCTGAGCCACTCCTTGGTGTGTTGTTTTAACAAACAACACACTTTCACCACAGGAGCACAAGACTGTTCCTCCTGCCAATTGTCTGAGCACCTTTTTAAGAACACCTGGGAGGATGATCAAACAAGAGTGCATTTTTTCATCCTTTTTTACAAGCCCCTTAATCTGAGTCTAAAGCCACCGCAGGTTAATCTCAACAGGATGGAACTATTTGAACTCAGTCTAACTTAGTTTGGTGAGATGTGCTGGTCGTTTTGAATGCTGTTATTCTGCTGCTAAGATGCAGAAAACCAATGAGGAGAAGATGAGGCGGATATGTAAGAGCCTAGTACCTCGCAAAAAAAAAATCAATCTGTAAAACAAATGGGATTCATAAAGGGCTAGTGGCTTTATTTGAAATACATTCTCCATAAACTGGATCATAATGAAAAACAACAATCAGATCAATCAGTATGGTACATAAATCACTGCATCTTAGAAAATAACTGTGAAAACAGTTTTTGTCTGACACAATGAGTCATTGACATACATATATATACACTTAAGCACTAAGCAGTTTAACAAGATGCTGTGCGTGTTTACAAGACTAGTCAAGACCAAAACCGTATGCGGCGAATACTAATATAACTTAAAGAAAATATCATTTTCCATATTCACAGCAGTACATATTAGGCATCTGTGTATTTTAGTCTATATTTGGGAGACATAAATATCCACTTAGCACCTAGTCTCGGGTGTGTGTATGGAGTAACCCTTATAAAAGTGGTCCGTTGGCTGGTATTTTGTGTCTTTGGCGTGAGTATGAATGGTAAGCCACAACTATTCTATCTTGGCTAGTGGGGGATATAGCACTGAGGCTCCCCATGCTCCATTACGTCCCCTGTAATTTCAGTGCTCGCACGCACACGCACACGCACACCTCTTCTCTTTCTTCCTCTCTTCCAAAATAAGGATCATTGTGTGGCCATGTGTGTATGAGTCAGGCATTTTGTTGCGTTGTGAATCCTGCTAGTATACAAACTGCCGTCCGGTCCTGCAAGTCTGTTGCTGTTGCTGGAGAACTTTACTGGACACGATTCACTGTGCTACTGTGTAGGCTAAAATAGCATCTATTTTACCAAGTACACTTGTAAATTGACATCTTGATTTTGGTCTGGTAAATGCCCTTGTAGTAAACAGCAATACAATATGGTTGTTTTGATTTGAAACACAGGAGGTAACTATAGCCTGTCTGTCTCCCTAAAACGGTAAAATGTAAAGGAAACCTGTGGTTCTCTGGGGGTGCTGTAATCTCTAAAACAGATATCTGCATATGAATACAGACTTAGTTATCGGAAGTGTCCTGATCCTGTCCATTTGTAGTCTGTAGTTGGAGTAATATTGACCAATCACGCTTTGGTTGCATGCAGGTAAACAGTCCACGTAGAGAGCAAAAAAGGTGGAACACAATTGCCGAAATGGAAAAAAACATCAAACAATTTAGCATTGTATTCGCTTTTCAAAAAAATAATTATCTGCAATATGCAGTTCAGAGTTTAGTCAAATTCAACTCCAAATCCATTCTCGGGTGTCAAGTTGCTAATCACACTGTAAACTGACCAGCATACGGAAGAGGAAGTCCTGGCCCAGATATCCGTTATCCGCTATTCAAATATTATCTGATGGCTACACCGGAACAGAGACGCTGTATCACAATCAATGGCTACACCGGAACTGGGATGCTGTATCATAATCAAATGGTGTACATTTACCACACTAACTTAAACATAGGTGATTGTAAGATAATCCTATTTTTTTTTTTTATAAACCAAATATCTCCTCGCAATTTGTTATGTTACCATTCTCTGTGCATGATGAACAAATAATGCGGTACTTCTACTCAGCCCTGATGGCTCCATAAATAGGAACACAAACAAAGTGGTGCAGACCACACACTGCAAACAACAACAACAGTATCCTTGCTTTGGTAATGTTTTTCAAATGTGTGGGGCGGAACTTCTAAGGGAGCATTCAAGGGAGATGTGTTTTTCTTGATATTTGATATCAACCTTTTGATATCAATCTTTCTTCAGAATAACTTACTATACCTTCAACAGTACAGTGCATAAGCCCCCCGCATTATCAGCCATTGTCAGTCACATAAGATATCATATTTCAGGTCATGTGTGCAAGGTGCTGCGTCGGTTCAGGTTGTGCATGTCTTGCTCTGTGTTTGCCCTGCAGCTGTCCACACCGTCATTTGGGCACACTGGTATGGAGGGCTGTCATTCTCCCCGCCACAAGCCATCTGACCTGACACAACAGCTGCTCCACATGCCCTTATCAGCAGAGTGCTCCTGCTTGACCAGTGACCACTTCATGCAACGTCTTCATCTGATACCCGCCTTGACAAGAGTTTAAAATAAAAGATGAATGGAATGGAATTGGTCACTGTTAGCTGTGTGACTATATACTGCTATCTTGTTTGCGCACTGTATACTAAATGTATTTTGGTCTTTTTTAAAGTCAATACTGTGATTTTCTGCTGTTCCTGCAATTTGACCTTGTCTTGGCTATGTCTCACTTAAAAAATAGATTTCAATAGCAATGTGACTTCCTGGTTAAAAAAGGTTATACAGAAATAAATATGTTGACTACAGCAAGTGGTGCAGTGATATAGTGGTTGGAAGCAAGCATGCTTTTATGATTTGCCTTTTGCTGCCATACTTGACATGCTCGACATGCTTGGCACGCGTGACACACACATTCGCTTAGGCACAGTGCACTAAAAGATGTCCATGTGAAACGGGGTTAAAGTAAACAACAACAACATTTTTGCTGTGGCATGTTTCAACTGACATTTAACCCGGGACTAGTAGAAGTGCAGTCTGAAGCATAGAGCCCTGAGCTTAGGCTAACCCTGGGTTAACAATGTGTGTGTGAAGTTAGCCCAGAGTCATCATGTGAAAAGTTTGCTAAACTCTTAGCCCTGGGCTAAGAGTTTAGAGCCCAAGGCCTGTATAACGCCTATTAGTACATACTGGAGCCACCTGACAGGTGACTCTCCCACCATTACCACAGCTAGGTTACCTCATCTCTGGCCCTGTGTCGCCTTATACAGGCCTGTCAAAGCCTACAGACACTAGACTCTGCCCCAAGATATGTCCTGTTTGGTTTACAGTAGGGCTGCACAATTAATCGCATTTCAATCGTAACCGTGATATGGCCTTGTGCGATTATGTAACCGCAAAAGCCTGTGATTATTTATAAATATCTTCACGCACTGCGTGCAAACAACCTGCGCATATTACCTCCATGTTAAGTGCAAGTGCAAGGGCAAGACGCCGGTCCAGGACAAAGATGACCAATCAGATGTCTCTGGCTTCCCTGACTTAAGAGAGGGCAAGTGTTACAGGACTACCCTGAAAACCATGCCAAACCGGGGGAAAAGCAGCTCTCCATTGGCATCGAGTGAAGCTGGCTCGTACGTCTATATATTTTCAACTCTTAACAGCTTGGTTGTTAGCAAAAGCAAAGCAAAAGCAAAGCAAAAGCAAAGCAAATGTATTCATATAGCACAATTAGTACATTCAAAGCAATTCAGTGCTTTACATACAGTTAAAAAAAAATGTATACAGCGCAAAAACCACAATATATAACCTAACCTAAAGCATATGGTAACCTAAAGCAAACCTAAGGTTTGTAACCTAACCAAAAGCATATGAAAAAATAAATGTTTTTATTCTGGATATAAAAATAGTTATATTTGTGGCAAATCTAATATCTTGTGGTAGTTTGTTCCAATTATGTACAGCATGGTAGTTGAATGCAGCTTCACCATGTTTAGTTTTCACTTTGCATTGTAATAGTTTCCCAGAATCCATTAATCTAAGAGCCCTGCTTGGCATGTATTCTGTTAGCATGTCTGCCAAATATTCGGGGCCTAAACCATGCAAAGATTTCTAAACTAATAGCAATGCTTTATACTCTATTCTTTGAAAAACTGGTAACCGATGCAGCGATTTAAAAATTGGAGTAATGTGGTCTTCTTTCTTGGTTCCGATTAGAATTCTAGCTGCAGCATTTTGAATACGCTGCAGCTTTTGAACTAACTTTATTTGGAATACCAGCAAATATTGCATTACAATAGTCTAGCCGACTAGAGATAAAAGTATGTAAGCTTTTCTAAGTCCGATTGGGACACTAAACAGTTCAATTTATATATATGTTTAAGATGATAAAATGCCGTTTTGGTGACTGCATTAACATGGCCATTAAAAGTAAGATCCGAGTCTATTAAAGGGATAGTCAAGGGAAATCAGTCATTTTAGTCTTAGCATGTCATTAAAGGATGTAGAGGCTTAATATAAATACATACAAACTATGAAAATCAACTTCCAT
>JAODUH010056755.1:0-18184 GCA_027564835.1 Typhlichthys subterraneus
CCCTCTCCCCCTCCTTCCCCCCATCACACACACAGAAAGCAATATATTCTCTATTTAAAAACAGAACAGTGTACTCTGGAAAATATAAATCATCTCATTCCACAAGCTAGTAGCAGGTATTACTTCCGTTTAACCAGTTAATTTCAGGTCATTTTTAACACAGGATTTTAAATAGAAGGAGGTAGTGGTTTAGAGTATTTTATTAGTGCCATTGTCTACGCATAGTTTTCAGACTGTGCCTCCTTTGACATACATTACATTTGCTATGGAGGGTGTGGGAAATGAGAGAAGCTTTTACCGTGAGTCAACAGCAGAGCTTTTCTTGGATTACAGAGAAGGTATGATTGTGTAACTACTAGTAACATTAGGTTAGATGTTGTTTATGGGCCAGTATTTCATCATCCATAGCCTGGTAGGCCATCCTCATATTCCAAACATTATTTGATTGACTTTGCATAACCATCTGGAAATGATCCATTAGAAGTTGTGGTTTATAGAGGCCGTGAGGCAATGTTCGTGATCCCAGACTGAAACTGTTAAGTGAAAACAATTATTATGATCTTGCAACATACGGTACAGTTAAAATGTTTTAACCAGGCTAGTTTAAAAACTCTATTAAATCTTAAAGTATGCGGATGATGGGTTATAGGTTGTATTGTTAAACGCCCTAGAATCATGACATTGAGAAAATGTAATAAAAATAAAAATAAAAACGTTTCCACATAACGTAACCAACTAAAATAAAAAGTCCAACATTAGGACATGTCATTTCCATATGATACAAATGTTCTCATTAGTAGATTTTGTAGATCAAGGCTATGTAGTCCTGCTGGCATGAAATGCCTTTCTCAGCCCAATGTAGCTCTGGTTACATCGCCTCACGTGGGGCAGAAATATACCACTAACAACCCCCCTCCCTGAGTTGGAGTATAATTAGACCTATGAAACTCTGCCCAACAAACTGGTCTCTTAAATGTAAATGCCTGAGAGGGTGACGTTCCATTTATAAGGTGCTCGGGTGCTAGGTCCATTGCCGAATAGTGTCGTGGTTGTCAGTGACAGTCACCAGGTTATATTATAAGTCTCAAGAGTGGTTTTAAAATTATGGATTTTAAAATGTTCACTCGCAATATGTTATGCTATTTAAGCATACTTTAGATAGCCTATATCACATTGTAACTGTGGCTTAAATTATAGTACAGGCCTACACGTTTGACCACTTCACACAGCGTACTGTTTGAGATGGGGTATCCATAGGCCGTTGTCATGTTTGCGTGTTTATGCTGGAACACAGTAGCCTCTTTTCTTCAAGAGGCTACCATAAGCTCTGTGTGTTCGATCAGAGACTCGCTTGCCAAATAGTAGCAAACAATGGAGTTATTCAATGGACACAAGTGCCATGCAGACTAGAGAACCAAAACGGAAGTGAATATCCTCTGCTGTTCAAGGACAGAAAGGCAGTTATGTGAGCTTTGTGGAATTTTCTACATATGTATGTTGTCAATCAATAAGTATCACATAAGAATCAAGTATTCACTATAGTATTCACCCTTCATTGTGTACAATATTTAAAACAGATTATATTGATTTGATTGCCTTTCTTCTACGTGGTGAAGGCTGGAGTAAAATATGAACCATACATACAAGCTGTAAAATATAAACTATACATACAAGCTGTAAAATATGAACCATACATACAAGCATTATAATATGAACCATACATTCAATCAGTAAATTATAAACTATACATACAAGCTGTAAAATATGAACCATACAAGCAGTACATTATAAACTATACATACAAGCTGTAAAATATGAACCATACAAGCAGTACATTTCTGTATAAACCATACAAACAGTAACATTGTGATTTAGTAAAGTCACTTTAAATTGTGTGACTTGAGGAGAATGAGATGGACAAAAAGTGGGAACAAATGCAGAACGGACAATGGAACGGATACATTTCAAGAGAAATGGATACAATTACACGATAGTAGGTGGGATCTGTGTAGAAAAGCACAGCCATAGGGAGCACAGGGGGAGGGAGGAGGAGTGGAGAGCCTGCCCCGTGTGTGGGGTGTTTTGAGCCCCCTCCTACCATGAAATTAGCATAAGCAACTCCCTCTGTTTCCTTTGGGCGTATGACGGCATTCAGTGATTCAGAAGCCGAGAGTTCGGACTAAACTAACATCTGCTGCCATCGAGACACAACAAGAACCTGAGTAAGGCAAGGAGAACGGGAGAAACAAATAGAGAGAGAGAGAGAGAGGGGGGGGGGACGGAGAGAGGAAGAGAAGAAGTCACTTGAAGTTTAAAGAAACCAAAGTAATAAAGTAAGTTGGAAATGGTTATGCCGCGCTGATTGATCGTTCTTTTTGCTCTTCTGTATTTGTGTCTGTCCTCTTGAATTCATAATGTGTGAGGTTGTGGGACTTCAGATACTTTTAATATTTAAAGGTGGAGTCACCATCGTAAGATAATGCCTTCTCGCATTCTGCTAGCTGACCTTTCTGTATAAACGAGCTGAAAGAGTAAGCCGGCGTACCTTCACAGCCCTGGCTCTGGACATGGGAACTCAAACAAAATGGTATTGTGTGATACTGCTGTATCACAAAATCACCACACGGAGGTGCTTTTGTTTTTGCTAGTTTCAAATAAACAATCTTTCTCCAGCATCGCTTACTTCACCTTTTGAAATGTTGGAAGGAAGCTTGTTGCATCGGTTTGGTTTATTAAGGTTAAATAATATAAGTTGTCTTTACTTAAGTTTCTCTAGTCGACACGCACACGCATGTCTCTGCAGATCATCTCCTGCCCCTATTCCTTCAGTTGTTGCTCAATTTGACTTCTGCCAATGTTTTTGTTTTGAGTTTGAGTTCAAATATCAACAGTCTTTCAGAATGAATGACTCCACCTTTTATTAAAGGCAGGGTTAAGTAATTCTCCAGAACGCTTGCTAACTTCAAAAACATTTTGTTCCGTCATCATGTGCTGCAGGCTTCTGGGATTCTGCCCTGGGCAGACAGCGTTGTAGCCCCTCCTCCCCCGCACGCCCGTTGAGCCGTACCCTCAGCCCCCAGCGCAGGGGCAAAGCCCGGGGGAGCCAGCAGAGGCAGGTTGGGGCTGGCTACGACAGTGCCCCACCGACGCTGCGCCTCCATCCCTCCTCTTCATCGCCCCCATCCAGCCCAGAGGGGAGCCACCCCGGCGGGGCTCTGTGCTTCGTCAACCCCCTCTTCCTCCAGACCCACCACCACCAGCGGCCGCAGCAGACCACCTCTTCCCCTGCCTCGCCCCCCCTCCGCTGTCCGGGGAATGCCGGGAAATCGGAGGTGACGTCATCGTCGTCGCCTCCCTCCACCGCCGAAGCCCCGGTGCCCACGGAGGCGAGCGGTATACCTCGCGCCCCGCCTCCTCGACCCCCTCCCCCCCGCTCCATGCCCTGCCGCCGCCCGGCCCCGCCCCCGCCGGTGACGCCGGCCGCAGCCGCAACTGCCGCTAGGCCCAAGAGCATGCAGGAGGCCGTCGTCGTGGCTACCAGTGAGCAGCAGAGATCCGCCAGGCGCCCGGCCCCGGCTCGCCCCACCATGGGCACCAGGCACAGCAGCCCGTCCAAGAAACCCCCCGCTGGTGCACCCGCTCCCCCGGCCACCACCGCCACGACCCCCTCCAACCCTCCGCCGCGCCCCAAGCAGCCCGACCTGGAGGCTCAGCGCTGCCACATCGCCCTCGACGATGACACCATCGCCCAGGCACTTTCCCGCGCCATGCCGGCGCCGAGCTGCGTCGCATGCAGCCCCCCGAGTCCCCCGCCACCGGGGGAGAAGACGTGCGCAAGGGTACGCGAGGGCGACGGCGGGTGCCAGCGTCTCAGCGACGTCAGCATGTCCACATCCTCTTCAGACTCCCTGGATTTCTCCCGGAACCCCGGCTTCTCCCTGGGGCTGGCCCCGCGCGACCCCCGCCTCCGCTCCCGGGACCCCGCGGAGGACAGCAGTGAGGAAGACGAGGAAGAGGAGGAGGAGGAGGAAGATGACGAGGACGAGGAGGAGGATTACGGGGTCAGCCTGGAGAACGACTTGGACATGTCGCTCCGCCACCTTCCCCTCAAGGCCCGCAGACGGAAAATGGGGGTGCGTCTGAGCGGGAGCTCCTTCATCCTGCCCCGGGCCTTGAAGGGACATTTCCGGAAGGTCAGCGGGGTCCTCAGCTCTCTCATGACCCCCGAGAGACGGGCGGTGAAGAGGATAGCCGAGCTGTCACGGAATAAGGCCTCTTACTTCGGCTGCCTGGTCCAGGACTACATAGGGTTTGTTCAGGAGAAACAGGACTGCCACACGTCGGGACTGGATTTCCTACAGACCATCAGGCAGTTCATGACCCAGATGAAGGCTTACCTGCGCCAGAGCTCGGAGCTGGACCCTCCTATCGAGTCACTCATACCCGAGGACCAGATCGGTAAGTGGAATCTGCAAGTGACTTAGTATGTTGATGCAGTGTGCGTGTTTTGAATAAGTAGGTTGCAGTATGTTGAGGTTGTGGGTAAGTGGGTGTACTAACAGGGACTACAAATCATTTTGTTTTTCCCAACGACACCACATTTGGACTCCAGACAATTGTGCAATAGTGATGTGTGTTGGTGTTACACATATATTCATTTCTTGTAACAGTCAGCAATACGGTACATGTGTTTCCATGCCGACATAATAAGGGAAGTTGAATTTGGTGGTTTTACTCTAGAAACATTTTTTTAAATGACTTCATTCATTGACCATGTTCAAGGAGGGAGTTAATGTACTGTTTGGCGCTATCTATAGTACCAGTGTTGAGTTACAGTAATACCAGTGTGCTTTGCTCATATTGGAAAAAACGTACATGACAGGGCTAAGATCAGTCTGACTTTGAAAATTACAGCAATAACATTCACATCCAATTGTTTTCTGCATTAATATCCACCGAAAGGTGTTTATAATATGCTCAGCTGGGGTATTTATTTAAAAAATGTTTTAATGACTTCTTTATCTTTTGTGTAAAACGCTAAATGGATTATTGTGGACAGAGGATTGACATGAATATGTAGCCATATCATTGTGCTCTCTCCCTTGTTCTCTGTCAACAAAAACAGCAAAGCCTTGTTTAGAGCGAGAGAAGTGATCCATTCTCCTAACGCTGCAGTGTCTGACCACAGACATGCGCATGCCATCTCTCTCACAAATGCGTATAAATGTGTTCTAGTTCACAACAATAATCTTTACCCGTCTTATCTGAATTGGAAGGACCCTTTTATCAAGTTAGAGAAATGGACAGTTACTTACGCTGTACTGATTAAGGGGTTCATTAAAATTAATTAAGTTAAGTTCTATCACAGTATATTTCATTTTATAACACAGTAATGGCATTCATATCCAAAACAATTTATCACCAACAACAACTGAAGCAATATGTAATAGATTACCTTGTTTACATAACAACAGTAGTTAAAACACTA
This sequence comes from Typhlichthys subterraneus, assembly GCA_027564835.1. Taxonomy (NCBI): domain Eukaryota; kingdom Metazoa; phylum Chordata; class Actinopteri; order Percopsiformes; family Amblyopsidae; genus Typhlichthys; species Typhlichthys subterraneus. The sequence goes on from JAODUH010056755.1 coordinate 5,489, forward strand.
AGCGCTGTATGCATTGTGTGTTTTAGCAAAGATCACCACAGGATGTCACAGTGTTTCTATTTTTGTCAAATTTTAAATTGGTAACCCAGCAGATTGTATATGTCTGCAGCTCTGCCGTGCACCATAACAGTCCACGGTTTAATTAAACGGTGTAGCAAAATCTTCACTGTGATGGAGTTTACCATAAGTAATTCGTCACACAGTATAGTCACATCACCTGACCATAATCTGGCTTCGTTTGAAATAAAATGCTGATAAAGATAACTTGAAACTGTGTTGTTATGTGCAGACAGTCACAATTACATCATGCTGACATTTACAGAAAAGGAGAAGCTGAGAAACCTCCATCTCGATTCCCTTATAGAATGTATATAGGCCTAGGCCTGCAGCGATTTTAGACAAAGGTTCAGAAAGTATACTTGGGTGTAATATCTTCTGCATCGGTAAACTTTTTTTAAATTTTTTTTTTTACTTTAATTTAAACTTAATTTAAAACAGTCCTATAGATGATCAGTTTAATTTTTAAGGAAGCGGGGTGAACATTTGTTTTAAGGAAGGCGAGCACAGCCACTGAAAGTCATCCTGCTTTAGCTTTTTGTAAGACTATTTGCTGGATGTGAACTGCAGCAGGGCAGAGGTGTCTTGAGTGAGAAACATCTGGCCCACACAAGGCATTTGAACCATTTATGTTTTAGGTCACTTTTTGTGTGTGAAAAATATTTATGGGTCTAAAGTACAGCTATATGTAGCCTATTTACATTTAGTTGTCTAGGCATGAGACCAAAATGTAAATGAACACACCATGTCAAAACTATATTAGTATATAAGACACTTATACTAATCAATCTATACTGTATACAAATGTACATATTATACAAATGTACTTGGCAAAAAGTGTATTATCTTACAATTAGCTTTTTTTAATATTATAATTTTTTTTTCATAAACCTTTATTTTACCAGGAGAAGACTCGTTGAGATTCAAATGTCTTTTTCAAGAGTTCCCTGGGTATGGACCGGTTACAGTTTCACATCAAAAGACAATAACAAAACAACAATACAGATAAAACAAGTAATAAATAAAACATTAGATTCCAAAATCAAGTACAGACTAAAAACAACTACAAAGAAAAGAATCAGTAACCACAGACTTTAGAATTGACTTGAAATGACCAAAAGTGTCAAGATAACTCATTTTTAAATTTCTTTGCAAGGCATTCCAAGCTGCAGGGGCTGAATATTTAAAGGCCCTTTTGCCTAACTCTGTTCTCACAATAGGTACTGATAGCAAAAGTAGGTCCTGTAAAAGTTTTGTAAACAGTCCTCCCTTGATCATTCTTGACCTGCTGTTGGAAGTGGCTGTGATATGGGAACAAACTTATATAACTGTAAAGCTGCCTTCACATGAATTTGCGCAATTTGCGCTTCGCTCCCCATGAGGTAGTGTGCCGAGCATACAGGGCAGCGCAGAGTAAACATGTTTCTAGGCAACGAGGACGATACACTACCGGAGTTTGAAGAACAGACTCCTGCTAGCTAGCAATGCTAATCGATTCATTCATATTTTTCTAATGTTAAAAGCATAAAATAATTATGTATTTTCAGCTGGTCACGTATTTAACCAAGCATTATGTTTGTGAACCGTTTGTGCCGTTATAAAGTATTAAGTATTATGTTTTAGGCTAAGATATTCTATATCTATAAAATAATGCCAAATTGCCTCATTCGGTGATTTAAATACAAGCTCACGTGGTATGTCCATGCTAAAAAATCCAGCATTGCTGGTCACCATCATAAGGTATGTTTTGCATGCTGGAATGCTGGTTTGCTGGTACCCCGGCATCCCATGCTGTTTGCTGGTGTACCAGCATCCCATGCTGTTTGCTGGTGTACCAGCATCCCATGCTATTTGCTGGTATACCAGCTAGACCAGCACTAACCAGTATGAACCAGCCTGGACCAGCCTGGAATTCATACTGGTTTATGCTGGATATTTTAGCAGAGATATTGTCATCTTGCCCAGCCAAGCCTGCTATAACAATGCATGTAGGGGAGTCATCGTGATTTATGTTGCTCTTTCTTCCTCCGTCACACTATCAAACAGTCAGGGTTCTGCCTCGCAGGAAGGGCCAAGGTTCCTGGAAGTGTGTGTGAACATTACTTCCATCCATGTTGCTAAGAATAGGGCAATGATTAGTCGGTAAGCCTGCAGGGAAGTTCAAAGGTTACGTTTAGTGCGCCCCTGCCCTGTGGGAGTTCAAGGCTTCTATGGAATTGACTGAGCCCAAGCCCCGCACCTTTTTGCCTGTCATCCAATGAGAGTTGAGCATCTTTCAAAAACTGTTTTCCTGTTATAACCAACTGTGCTGTTTTGTCAAACCTAGTTACAATAACTAGGTTGGACAGGTGAAAGCGGCGGGTCTTGGGATCTGTCATTTGCTTTAGTTTAGTTTCATTGCATATGTTGCTAGGATACATGTACCATATTAGTCTTTTTGTTCCCAGACTGAGCAGATTGAGGGTTCCTTTAGGGTTGTGGTTAAATACGGTGAGGCTGGACTTTGAATTGAATACGACATTAAAAGGCAAACCTAGTGGAAATTTTATGTGTATCAAACTCTGACCTTTTGCGCGTGTGTTACAATTTCACCTTCACAGACCAGGTGCTGGAGAAGGCCATGCACAAGTGCGTATTAAAGCCTTTGAAGAGCGTGGTGGAGGGAGCCTTACACGACTTCCAGGTGAGAGATAGGAGTCTGTTTTGCCTTAAGCAGATATTTGGACTGAATAGCGAATGTAGCAAATATCGATGCCAGTGTCAGTATTTGGGAATAAGTCATTTGCACAAATCTGAGCGCACATCCGTGAAATATTGTTATTGTCTAACTTCAAGATCATGTATCTTGAAGCTAGACAATAACAATATTACACAGCTTTTTATCACTATATAAGAATACTATTAAGTAGTATTAACCAGTAAGTTAACATTAAATGGTAAATATTTACACATGATATGACAATATGTCATTATCGGCCAATAATATCAGTGCATTCAGTGCATTAGTTGGGCTCTGTTGGTTATGTGATCCTCGTTTGTTGAACCCTCTCTGTTAAATTCCATTCTCTCTGGTTAAAATATGTAACGCCATGTTATCTCAAGCAATTCTTTGGCGAAGTATTACCCATTCTATGTAAAATGCAATAAATAAATACAAATACAAGTGGATGTTGTGCATTCCTTCATACGTGTGTCTTTGCTCATGTCCAGGTGAGCAGTGGGGCTTGGCAACAACTGCAGGAGAACCTGGCTCTGGCCAAAGCCAAGAAGCCCCAGGAGCTAGGTGTGGACGGCGCCATGCCCCCTGACCCTGTGGCCATTGAGAAGATCCGCCAGAAGTTCCTAAACATGAGAAAGATGTACTCGCCTGAGAAGAAGGTGTCTCTGCTGCTTCGAGTGTGTAAACTAATCTACACCATCATGCAGGATAACTCAGGTACTGTATGCACATTTGCAGTGTGCGTGTGTGTTCATAGGAAATTAGGAAAAACAAGTAAAAATAGGCAAGCCTTTTCAGCCAGCCGCGGGCACGAGCCGTAACTATAGGCCAATACCAGTATGGGTTTGAAAGTGCGCAATACTCTGTTGTTGTTGTATGGATGTGGCATGTGGTGCATTATACTGCCACCTACTGTCTACATGGTGCATTACCACCACGTACTGTTTATAATGTAGTAGTAGTAGTAGTTTTTTTAACAAGGTCGGTCAGTCAGTCAATAGCGACATTTGCTCATATTGGCCGGTCCTGCTGCGACGCGGTCCAGCAAAAACTCCATGTGTGCATCCATGTGTGATGGGCAAGCCAGGAATGCACGTCAGTGTGAACGTATTCGCACATTGATGTTTCTCTTGTAACACCATCCCCCAAATAATTCCCCATAATCCCCCTGGGCTCCCACTCTTGTGTTCAGGGAGGATGTATGGCGCTGATGACTTCCTGCCCATGCTGACCTATGTGGTGGCTCAGTGTGACTTGCCTCAACTGGACACAGAGATTCAGTACATGATGGAGCTACTGGACCCATCCCTGCTGCATGGAGAGGGTAGGTTCCCCCTGTTGAAGGTTTGTCAGAGAGTATGATGTCTGGCGCTGACTATATCTTCCTCCTGTCCAGCGATGTGTGTTAGGTAACATGATTCAAAGCCGAATCCATGTTGTTTTACTTCAGTATACACTGAACAAAATTATAAACTCAACACTTTTGTTTTTGCCCCCTTTCATCATGAGCTGAACTCAAAGATATAATGCTTTCTCTATGTACAAAAAATGCCTATTCCTCTCCAATATTGTTCACAAATCTGTCTAAATCTGTGTTAGTGAGCACTTCTCCTTTGCAGAGATAATTCAGCCACCTCACAGGTGTGGCACATCAAGATGCAGATCAGACAGCATGAGTATTGCACAGGTGTGCCTTAGGCCTGGTGTCTAGTCAGTTAAAAATAATAATTAAAAGATGAATTCAGTAATTATTATGAAGATTACCACTTCATAATATCTATATATCTCTATCTAATATATAATATCAAGAGGTCGCAATTCACAATGATAATAAAATGTACGGTTTACAGTGATAATTAATTAAGATAAAAATAATTCAAACTACAATTAATGAAATATACATGACTTAAAAAGCCCTAGGCTATATTGCTAGTTAGGCTATAGGTTAGTTATTTCAATTTAATATTTGACTAATTTATAGATTAAATATTTTGTTCTACATTTTGTTCTACATTATACAATCTAAATAATCTCATGAAATGTAAAATGAAACCTATAATAAAAATGTAGCTTTTTGCAGAACATACATTTGGTTTATCTGAAAGTTATTTACTTTAATGGTCTGTTGCTCCTTTCATAAGTCAAGTGTATGGAAGGAAATGTTGTCAATGTTTACCAGTAGGAAATTCAAGTGGGAAGTTGGAAAATGTTCACAAGGCTAGTGCCTCGCCTCATAAATACATTAAAAACATAAATAAAAAAACAAATCACTTTTCAATGTGTCATCAAGCAATATTTAAAAATGTACTCTGTTTAAATAAAAGTATTTAATCTCCATGAGTGCATTGTAACTTCCTAAGGTGTTCCAAACGCCCCTCTTGTTCTCTTATCATCTCTTAACACTCAACTTTCATATCTTATTTACATCTTTTCTCTTCTGATTCATATTCCTCTAGGAGGATACTATCTGACCAGTGCCTATGGAGCCATGGCACTAATCAAAAACTTCCAGGAGGAGCAGGCTGCCCGGGTCTTGAGTTCCGAGGCTAGGAACACCCTCCATCAGTGGCATCGCCGGCGAACCACGCAGCGATCAGCGCCCTCTGTGGACGATTTCCAGGTATCACACCTGACCTGAATCCACCCTGACCTACCCAGGCAGTGAGTTTAATTTGTTCCAATTACAGCCAAATTTTAAAAAATGTACCTTTTTGGCATCTAAAAATAAGTGCATGATAAGCGCTTCACCTGAATCCAATGTTGGATGCTCCGTTGAAAAAACACCAGTAAAGAGTTTTTGGTCTGATTCCTTTCTGCCACAGAGCACACTCATTGCCTACAGTATTTCTGCAAATGTACTTGTTATTAACACATTTATAGACTGTTTCCATCCTTTTGAGTTTCAATGCAATAATGCTGCTTTTGCATGTATCATTGATGTATGTGCTTATGTGCTAATGTTCATGGCTTCAGACACTGTACCACTAATAGTTTTGTCTTGTTAGAAAGTGCCCCCTAGAGGAATATCTGACAATTGCATAGTATTGTCTAATGTTATTCCTTTACAGCATTCTATCACTAACATATTCTGTATGTCAATGTGTTTCGCCTCTCCAAACGGTTTCACTTAAACAACTTATTTGTTTTGTATCTTGTAATTTTCTTTAATGTGTTATATTCTCATCTATTTTAGATGTGTCTGATCAAGCGTGTCACTGTGTTAGTATGTACAGTACAAAAGGGCCCAACTACACACTTGTTTCTTTGTTCTCCTCAACAGAATTATCTGCGCGTAGCCCTACAGGAAGTGGAGACAGGCTGCACAGCTAAAACCTTGGTCGTTCACCCGTACTCTACCACAGAAGAAGTGTGCTCCCTCTGCGCTTTCAAATTCAAGGTCTCTGACCCAGAGAATTATGCATTATTCCTCCTCACCAAGGAAACCAGTCAGCAGCTTGCCTCAGACACGCACCCTCAGCGAATCAAAGCCGAGATTCACAGTCGCCCACATGCTCAGACCTTCAATTTTGTCTACAGGAGAATATCCAACCTTAACATCTGTATCCCTGCTAACATGCACTATGGAAACTGTTGCTCTGCATGAAAGAACTGCTCATTAAGTACGTAAACTGTACTTAACTGTCAAGTGAGTGCTTTGTGATGGAAATGTTGTTGTAATGTCGTCTGTCCAGATTTAAAGTTGCAAAGGATAACATTTATGGTACAATACTTATGTTAAATTCTTATTAATATTGTCTCGACAAGCCCAAGTGAAACCGTCAATGTAACATGTCTGTCTAATTGCTAGTAGGCGATACATACAGGATGTGATATCTAAGTACAGTATGTATAAAGAAGAGGCATCTGTGATGGCAGGCGCTACCTCACCACTATTGACTAATTAACAAAGTGAATTCTGCATGTAGAGTGGAAAGACAATTTTAACATCAGCTGGAAGTCAGAATAATGACGGTGCAGCTACATCATGTGACCAGGTACAATTTAAGTTACCCTATGCAACTTTAATGAATTTTGCTAAATGTGAATATATTTTATCTTCAGGGTTGGGAATTACATGTAATCAGTTACTTGTAACTAGTTAAAAGAAAATATGTAATCCACTACAGTTACCAGCTAAAATACCTAAAAAAAGAATTAGAACATTACATCTAGGACTACTTTCAAATTTAAACAGGAAGTTTGCTGAAAAGAAAATGCATAAAACAATCAGCTGTTTTCTTAATAATCTATCATTAATGTCAGTCAATAATGTAAATTAAATTGTACTTTAATCTGATCCCCGTATCAGATCCCGTAAACTGTCATGAAAATGTATAGATTTGGCACCGCCAAGTGCCAACGCATTAAATTGCTTTTGATGGCATTTCAGATTCAGATTCAAATTATGTTACTAAATATGTTACTAAATATATATAAATAATAATATAATTTTAGTCATAACTAGTAACTGTAACAGATTACATTTAAAAAGTAACCTCCCTGCAAAAAAATCCACCATAAACCAGCATGAATTCCATGCTGGTCCAGGCTGGTTCAAACTGGTTAGTGCTGGTCTAGCTGGTATACTAGAAAACCAGCAACCAGCATGGGATGCTGGTACACCATAAAACAGCATGGGTTGCCGGGGTAACAGCAACCAGCATTCCATGCTGGTTCCAGCATGCAAAACACCTTATGCTGGTGACCAGCAATGCTGGATTTTTTAGCCGGGCTACCCAATACTGTCTATCTTAAACACTACAAAAAATGTAATCTGCAAACTGGAGTTATTCATATTTGTATACACATTAGAAGATTCTTTTGATGATCGATTTAAGTCATCATTTTTACACTTACGACAAAAGAGGCGTTATTTCATAGAGAATGTCAGCGGAAAGAATTAACATTGGGAAGTTACACAGAGGAGGGTTTGCCAAGTTGAATTCTATTTTGACAACGGTGTAGAAATATAAGCACTCACTGATATAGTGAAACACAAATGTGGTGCCTTTACTTACAAGCTTCACGGGGAAGTGCCAGTTTGCCCCCTAGTTTAATTCAGGTCTGGGTCAGAACTTTATATTGGTGTTTTTGTAGTAAGTGTGTTGTGAGTATGCAGTATTAAGCTGTGTAACCAATTTGCAAAATCTATTTGCATTTGGAAGCATATGTATGGACATTTTCATCAATACTTGCCAATGTTTCCATAATTTGAAGAGTTATGATTTATTTTTCAGGTTCTACGGGCATGTTACAGAAAGCTAAAGCTTGCTGTAAAGTGCAACGTGGTGATTTCCATGTGTACACAGTATAGTAATTTATACCATGTACTTACTCTACACAAGGGACATGCTAGACTTTATAAGGGTTTCATATTATTTCAGATGATATCAAGATGTAGTTTTAAGATGACCCTTTCAGAGTCACAAACTAGCTTGACAAATGTTCCTCTGGTCGAAAATATTCTGACCTTCACCGTGACATCCTGTGGCAAACTAGGATAACCCAAACAAAAGGGTTGTGTGGCTAGGTTACATGATACGTGGTCATCAATAAATCAGTGTGCAGGCCTGGTAAGAAGGGATATATTGAGGTTTTTTGCCTATACTCAACCTCACATCAGCTAATTGTAGTTAACAAACTCTTGCCGTTATGTGTCCATTTTCCACCAATAAGCCACCTTTAAACGTATAGGGGGTTGCCTTGTTTTGTCCCTCTCTTTTTACAATTGCTGGTCAATTGTAGCTTTCCTCACTGTTTAAATATTTATATACCTCTATTTCTTTTTTATTATTATTTCTTGCACAAGAAACAATAAAATAGACTAGTGTTTGATTCCTGAATAATTAGACATTTTTCCTTGCCTTGGATAATGGCAATGAATATGTCGAGACAGAATTTTGTAAAATTGTCCTATAAAATAACCTATAATAATCTAAATTGAGTCACTGGTTGACTCTGGTATATTGTTATACAGGAAACTGTAAAAAATATATGCAAAGTGAGAAAACGAGGGTATTTTGCCTGCTGAAAATGACGTTGTTTGCCTTTTGCTGAAAAAAAATTATCTTGTTTTTCACCAAGCTCTTGTAACTATGTTAATTATTCAATAGGCAATGTTTAGATTTACAGCACTTGGTAACAACACATAACATTATAATTTTTATTTCACACTATTTTAAAGATATACTGAGTAAGATTGTCACTTCAAGCCTTTGATTGGTGTTCAGATTTTTGTGGAGATAAAAATGTAATAGTTGGACTCTGGTTCTGTTTGTAGGGCGGGTAAATAAGTGACTCTTTGTTTAGATCTCTTATGAGTACATTTTACTTAGTATACATTTAAATATATATTTTATTAGTGCAAATGGATCTTCATCTTAATGATTTAACTTGTATAAAAATGTTTTTGTATGGTCTGGTATTTTGTATGGGAAATTGTGTCACTTTGTAATTATGGCACAATAAAGCTAAAAGGCTATTTGAGAAATTGATTCTGTTTGTGACAATATTGTGGTTTCCTTAACTATATATGCAGACCTTTTGCAGAACTTTTAACATTAAAGGTGGAGTCAGTAATTGTATAGGCCTGCTAATAGGCAACACTTTCTCAAATTCAGTGAATATATTAATTGTCTGTTAGCTATCCATTACTGTAACACTAACCAGGGTAACGCAGTTGCCCAGTGGGTATCAATGTGGCCTCAGCAAGAAGGTCTTGGGGTTGAACCCCGGTCTTCCAGGCCTTTCTGTGTGGGGTTTCCCCACTATCAAATAAACATGTTAGGTTCACTCTCCAGTCAGTGTCATGTGACCAGTGATGCTGGTTTCAATCAGGATTTGGTACCCAGGTGCTGCACAGTGGCTGCCCACTGCTCCCTTGTGGGTTAGGTTAAATGCAGAGAAAATATTGTGCTATATGTGACAATAAAAAGTACCTTTACCATTCTGTCTGTGCGCTGACAAAATAATCTAGTGTTTACACACATTCTTCTTGGCTCTGTAAATGGGAACACAAAGAAAGTTGTGCACAGGCTACAACACTATCCCATCTTTAAATTACTGTCCAATATAGAGGCAGAGCTTTTGAGGCCCACAGAGAGTGTCTGAGGGAGCACCCTATGGCATTGTACGAGAGGCGTTTTTATATCTTAAAAAAATATATACATATAAATATATAATACAATATTTTTCCAGAATCATTGACTCTACCTCTAAAGTTGATGCGCAAACACACAAACACAAGTGTACAGTCGCATTACATGTAGCAATAAAAACGTGATGCTATATACTCCGGGACCGTAGAGGGCAGTAAATGTTTATGTTTGCAACACAGACCATAGAACTTGCAAAAATGATCTTACTGGCCTACGTCGACGCGTGTTTGTAGTTGTACGTTTATTTCACCCTAAAGTAAGTTGTATGAATACACTATATTTAAACTTAATATGGAACTACATTGACCTTGCACCAACGTCCCAAACGCCCATCAGAGAGCTATATAATAAGATGCCCAGCAGTGTTTCTTCAAAAGCGAACTCCGCGCCATCTGGAAAGAGCTAAAGGACCGCTGAAGACGGGGGAGTGTCAATAACGGCAAAACAGGTAGGAATCTGCAATTCATCTACCTCAACCATACTGCAACCTGCAAATGTGATAGAATGATGCATGGACAAATGAGACGTGTCCCAGTAAGATTTGCTCGATGATGTCCATTTTATGAATTATCATGTTGTGGGACCATCAATAAATTAACATTTTTGGACATTTATTTCGTCACCATCAAACAAACGATCTTTTTGAAACTCGTATTTTCAATATTTCTAGGAGTTGTTGTGATGTAGTTCTCATTCATATAAACCCTATTTGCGAATGTAGTAAAGAGTTGACGAATGAAAACGTGTTGGTGTTACGCCTAATTGTGTCCTGCCGGATTCAGTGACCCCTTTCGAAACGATGTATGTTAAATAAAGCAGAAAAAGCATGAAGAAGTTCGATAGATCTATAAATAATATTTAGAAATATCTAGATATCAATTAACCTTAAAAAGACGAGGCTGGTGTAGATAAAGTAGATACTATTCACTTTATATTCAAAAATCGCTAAAATCACAAGCGTTTTGCAGAGCAAACCACCATCGACAGCTAGCTAACCTTTTATTGACCCTTTCACGAACTAAAACACTGTTGGGAGCGAGACACAAAAAGTGCACGAGAAATCATTGTATATTTTGTATTGTGTGTATATATATATATATATATTGTATATAATCAGTGTATATTTAATATACACTACATACACATTTTCTGAATATAGTTTTCAAGCATTATAACGCTAGAAACTATATTCATTGTGTTAGATTAGCTTTAGCCATAGCGTGTTCTGTTGTGCACTCGCCGACACACTTTGTGTGTTTTCGTCTGTTTACATGCAAACTCCTGATAACAAGGACCACAAGAATGGAGCACAGACACCACGTACATCTCCAGTACGTTACCAATTCAGTGGTCCGACCTACCATGGTCACAAACACGGACCACTGCCGTTGCTGTTCACTACCACTGGGGGGCGCTGAAGCTAGTGGTCCGGACCAGTTGCCGTGGTCATTATCGTGTCTGTGGCCTGTCTTGTGGTCCCTTATGAGTTTCACTACTACGGCATTTCATGTATGTTTGTTCAGACATCGAAAATACGATGTTATATAAATACTTTTAATATTGACACGTGTTGATTCCTTAGCACAATATTTGTGTAATTAAGATATTTTATTAAAATATTAACGCTATAAAACTATAGGCTTTTAATTGTGTTTGCTACCACCGGTATGCATTTTGTTTGCTTATATACTCAGAACTGTACTACTGTGGAGGACCAGGACTGCCATAATAAAAAATAAATAGATAAATAATTACATTTTTGTATTAAAAAAGGCTATTTCTGTATTTTTACATTTATTTATTTATTTATTTGCGCATTTCTACATTTATTTATTTAATTATTTATACATACAATTATTTTTTTATTTATTTATACATTATTTTATTTATGTATTTATTTCTGTATTTCTATATTTATTTATTTCCGTATTTCAACATTTATTTATTTATTTTCCGTATTTACACATTTCCTTGTTTTATTTATTTCCGTGGCCGTAAATGTTAAACAGGTAGGCGGTCCTACCTCAGGCCACAGCCGGATTGGTTATAGGGGTGTGTTTGGAGCTACTACTACCGCCCCTATCCTAGCTTACCTAAAACGAAGAAGAAGCTGAATATCTATGTCAGCGCCGCTACTAGTTAAACTATGTTTAGTAGTAGTAGCGCGGCCGTGGCGGTGTCGTTTTCTGAATCAAATAGCTTTTCAGTAGCGAAGCTCTTTCATTGATCAAGTAGAGCGGTAGCGTTCACAGAAGCTGCATTTCTGAATCTGCAGCTCAAGCTTAAGTCTGATGCAACTGCTAAGAATCAGTACGTGATGCCAACACATAAACGGACCTAGGCTACATGTGTAGCCGACACAAGCACTTCAGTATGATGGTCGATGATGCCGTAGTGTAGACGTATCACTGCGCTGATGCCTGCGACTTTGATGCAGGGGATTGAGGGGGAATAAAGATGAGACTGATTTTACGTGATAGAAAGAACAATGAGGGCAGAGAACACTTACTAATTCAAATGGCTATTGCCAGAGGGAAGGCATCAACATATTTGCCGTGTCGGGTGGCACGCGGCCCTTTGCCTAGGACGCGGCCGCCTCAAGCACTACATCCACGGCACGTGACCAGGATTTTGTGTCTAGCGATGATCCCCAAAACGAAATGTGGGGCTGTATACAGAAATGTGTAGGAAGTTGTGCAAACTCTCGTCTTTTCTATTGTTTTGAGACTGTGTAGTCTTCAACTCTATTACAGTTTATTACTT
>JAODUH010056766.1:0-18183 GCA_027564835.1 Typhlichthys subterraneus
CTTACCTATATTACTCCAACCCAACATACCTACTTCCCCCACTAATGGAACATTCCATAGAGGCAACACCTGTTAGTAAATTACCCCTTATGTATAGCTCCACCCCTTCTCCTGACATCCTACCTAAGTGACAAAATTATATTAGCACCATCCAAATACTACCTACATGACACTCAACACCCCACTTTGTCACATTGTGACTTACACAGATCAAGCCAGGTCCCTCTAGAAATCCTTAGCAAAGCATTTTACCCTACACTAGTCGTGTGGTATTATGCAATGATGCTACAGAATGTGACTGTAGATTAATGACTATCAAAACAATAATGATCAACAATTATTAATCAGGCAGAAAAATCATAGTATTTTCTTTTTATAATTTGATCCAAAGTAATATTAAGGTCAAGGTTATCTTTATAAGTCTTAATAAGAGCAGGTTAGGCACCCTGATGCTTACAGGTGGGCCAACTCTGGGGCTCAAACCCATGACCTACTGGGTGGGAGTCAGACACCCAGACCACTAGACTAGCCTGCCATCTTTCAGTGGTACCTTTCCGTCACTTCCACATCTCCCGTGCAAGAGATGCCTAAACATGCTGATACTTAAAGAACTTACCTTCCAGCCCTTATAGGAGGAGTGTGCACTCTAGGAATTTCTAAACCAGAACTGAAAGTTTGCTGTTTTCGCTGGTTTCGACCACAGCAGGAAAGCTGGACTGAACTGGAGGACTGGTGGCCCAATGTACTCCACTGCATATGAAAACTGTGATCTGATAAGTGTGTTATTCAAGGCTAACTTGTAGTATAATTTTACAGTATTTGTGAATAAAAGCTCAAATATATAATTAGGCAGAGGCGGTTCCCAGACTGATATTGTGGAGGCACAAATTAGGATGGTTAAGACCATTGTTAAATGTTAAAAGGGATACAAGTGAGCTCATGGATGTTTTGATTTTACATTATTCATGTAGTATGACACATTTCAGATAGCCAGTGAATACAATGTCATAATGAAATTGTAGCAACTTCTTAAATGTCATACCCAAAATGCAATGCAACTTCCAATTTTATAATGCTCAGATGAGGAAATGATAGTTGTTTGAGCTTTGAGAAGACTTTCTCATCATAGTGTTGTGGCATTGTGCTTAAAAACAAAATTAGTAAACCTAGTAATCTGTACACTACGTGGCCCTTTTATACTCAACAGCATTGCTTCCATAATCTTTCATAATCTCTTTGTCAAAGGCACGTTGCTGCAGTGTGACTGCAAACTGCAATGTGCTTTGTGAAAACTATAATTTAAAGACCACATCTGGGACGACCCTCATTTCCTGTGGGAATTAAACCAGCAGCCTATGTGTTCTTAGAGCCCTTAAATAGGCACCTGCAAATTAATGCTCAAATACCAGCCCCAACCCCCACAAAATGTCTACTGTAGGATCAACACTTTAATCTATGAGCAGTATTATTGAAAATGCATCTCAAACAATGAGTAACCTGAAAATGAAAGAAAAGAAAAATCAAGTGAGTGTGTGTGTGTTGTGAATGTTCAGACCGGGCAGTTTGATTAGAAAAAGGCCAGGGCGTCTCTCTCGAGATGAAGTCCCTCACCGTGAATTGCTCTGAAATGCTAACTGATTGTAATGCAACGTTTCTGTTTCTGCTTCTTGCAGGGAGTCATTGAGAGCAGGGACGTTTAGTGAAAGCATAATAAATGTATAAGGCTTCTCGACCTCGTTTAAAACAAGTTCACATCCTTCTGCTTCTGCTGTTGCGGTGTCCTTGTACGTTAATGTCTAATAAACCACATCCTCATGCAGCTTTAAGGCTGCCATATAAATGGAAGCTAAGCCACCCACCAAGCAAAGTTCAGGTGTTCATAATTTGAATTCTCTGCGAGATACGGCTGAGTGATTTACAACAACATTCCCGTGTTTACGCTGTAGGCTTTATCCACCACAGTTCTAATCTGGGCAGGTACTGTATTTCCATAGCACAGTTAGCATAACAAAGTGAATGAAAAGCAGCTATTTGAAACGGCCAACAACATGTTTCAAATGTCAGGTCACGACCAAGAATGTATTATACTGCAATGTGTGTTTTATTCACTAGAAGTATTCATAAATATTTAAATTGGCATATAGCCTCACTCAGCAAGACAACAGATCCAATAATGATTAGGTGTTTGACCCCATAACCACAAATCACATTATGTATTTAAGAATTACAATTAGAATCAGATACATATTACATATTACAAGGTACATATTCATGCACCAACATTGTTTAGCTTGGCCAACTATGCCCTCAACTTTAATGTACAAATGGCGTGCTCCCCCTCAGTGTAAAACATGAATTTCAATGTATGTAAATTGACGATAAAGAAATCTATGTAATCTATCTAAAACCACAACGTTGTATCCAACACTGGCTTCAACCACCTTGGCCATTTCAGACTATCAGAAGGTATCTCTGACCATCAAAAGCTTGCGGTTGTACTGGGCAGGCCACGGTAGAACGGCTTCTACCATGTGGCCTGCCCAGTGCAACCGCAACCTGGTAGAAGCATTTCTGACAATATGAAGTGTTCCCTCCTCTGGTGTTGACATTCTGTTAAAACCATGATTGATTTGTATTGTGCTTTGGTTTGTAATTTACTGTAGGCCTATATCACATGTATATTTTAGATATTATAGCTGGACATTGAGTCTGTAATAAATGCTTGGTTTTATTGATTGACAACCAATCAATGAATCAAACAAATGTAGACAGCAGTTACAAAGTCAGCAGGAAATGCAGTATAGGTTGACGGTGTACTTCCTAATTACTAATGGAAGTATGTGTATGAGCCTTCCTGTGTAATTTCCTTTTAACTGAATATGTACAGAAGGATTATCATTGACATCATGCACCAACATTGTTTAGCTTGGCCAACTATGCCTAAACTAGCTGTGAATGTTCAAATCTTGAAACCCTCCCAAATCCTTTACGGCTCATTTTAAACCACTATCTTGGGCTTGTCCCTCGTAAAATGTAAAATGTGCTCCATTATAACGGTGACTTCTCGATGGCAGTTTTTCCTCTGGAATACCGCACAAAAGCATTATTGCTCCTGCGGCTCTTCACTCCGATGCAAATGTTAAGCAGCTTCTCCTGTTTGATAATGAGGTGGAAGCGAGGGAGAGGAGGCAAATGAGTGGTTCTTTGTGAGGCCCAACACAAATTCCAAATGTTCTCAGGGTTAAAAAACGAAACAGCACGGATGTCGCACTAGTCAGCCCCCATCAGTGGATGCACCTTCTGCCTCGTTCATGAGGGGGTCTGGCACACCGTGCAAAACATTCCACTCTTAACACTGGAGAGGTCCTCATACTGGGACCAGTCTCACTTATACTGGAGAGACAGATCCGAGCGCATATCAAGCAGGACTGGCAACTTGTTGAATTAGGGGGTGTCAGGCTGGTGGCTCCCGTGTTAGTATACGAGAACAGTGTGCACGGTGGCATGTGGCTGGGATTAGGGAATTTTACTGTGGATTAAAATCTTTTCAGCATGTTCACAACCAACTTGCCAGAAAGGTCTGAAGTCTGGAGCTCCGAGAGAGAGAGACGAGCCTGTAGTTTGGGCCCATGGTTTCACACTCTGAAGGTATGTTGAGATTGGGGGCTGGTTATGTTTTATGTGATGTGTTACTTATGATTGGGGTCTGTCAGATATGTTTATTTGAATTCAAAGTTGCTCTGTTAAAAGCAGAAAGGTCATTTATTCAAATATGAGAGTTTTCATTTTGTCACAGTCACGGGTTTCATGTTAAGCAGGTGGCAGGTGGTTTTGACAGGAAATTAGGGTTCCGTCTCGAACGTGCTCTTAAAATAAGACTAACCATGCTTCTATTTGAGTCATGTCGATAGTCGGTTTTGTTGTTCGAGGCCCTCGAACAAAGATTGTATGGCAGTTTGTGAAAGTAACACTGTTTTTTCAGATTTTACTTGCTCTACATTGCGAGGGGTGAAAACTGGAGGAGCGTTAATGACATTTCTCAACTTTACAGGAGGGCCAAAATAAAAAGAAATTCACTATAGTTCCTTAAGTGTACTAGATGTAGATAAGATTCATACTCATCTACATTTTCTTCCTGTAGCTCAAGGATGTTGCCATTAACACAAGCTCAGGGTCAACCATCTGGCCACAGAGCTCGCACAACTCGGTTGGTTACCAAAGACGGGCGCTGCAACATCGAGTTTGGCAACATTAAGTACACAATCCAATGTGCCCTTGTGACGGACTTCTGGACCACCTTCGTGGAGATTCGCTGGCGCTTCGTACTTCTCCTCTTCGTGGCCTCGTTTGCGGGCAGCTGGTTCGTTTTCAGCCTGCTGTGGTACTGGATAGCAAAGGCCAACGGGGATCTGTCGGAACAGAAAGGCCCAGACGGCCATGCCCCGTGCATCGACAACGTCAATGGCCTTGCCACAGCGTTCCTCTACTCCCTGGAGACCCAGACCACCATTGGGTACGGTGGCAGGGCACTCACGGGCCAATGTGCCAGCACGGTGGCTCTTCTCATGGTCCAGTCCCTCACAGGAGTGTTCATCAACTGTTTCATGTGCGGGGTCATCCTGGCCAAGATCTCCATGCCCAAGAAGAGGGCGAAGACCGTCACCTTCAGTGACACTGCGGTCATCTGCTTAAAGAAGGGCAGTCTGTGTCTTCTCATCCGCGTGGCGAACCTACGAAAGACCTTATTAATAGGCAGCCAGATATACGGCAAACTGCTTAGGACAACAGCCACCCCTGATGGAGAGACCGTCATTCTCGACCAGGTGGACATTGACTTCATGATGGACGCTGGGAAGGACAACTTGTTCTTCGTTTGCCCCCTGACGCTCTACCACGTAATAAACAAGTCCAGTCCATTCTACGAGCTGTCGGCCGACACCCTCCCCCAGCAGGACTTTGAGCTGGTGGTCTTCTTGGACGGAACGGCCGAGTCCACCAGCTCCTCTTGCCAGGTGCGAACGTCCTATGTCCCCCTGGAGATGCAGTGGGGCTACAGCTTCCTGCCCATCATCTCGTGCACCAAGACGGGCAAATACCTGGTGGACTTCTCCAACTTCTCGCGGAGCGTTCGGGTCTCCACGCCCCACTGCGCCCACTGCTTCGAGACGGACGCCGACCAGCGTAACCATAACAACTGCAGTCACCCTGGCCACGGTCAGCTCAAGAAGCAGGGGATTGACAACCGTGGGTATGAGGTGATTGACGTTCAACAAGACATGGACATCACCACAATATGACAAGGACGTCTTCTGCTACACAGCAACGTACAATGAGTGAAACAAGAAAAAATGTACAGAGAGATGGGCTCATTTGTTCCTTTGTACAGATATAGCTGTCACTCAGAGAGGAAGACAATTAAACATGGTGGGATTGAACCACTGTAACCATTTATACCTAATGCAATAGCACTATTAGGCCCATTCATGAAATTTCACCAGCATTACGTATATTGCAGTGGATGGTCCACTAGAGAGCATAGGTAGAAAGAAATATAAGCTCCCAGATATGGCCAATGTTGTCGATAAGTATGCGTACATTTCACTTTAACCAGTTTATTAACCAGCTGTGACAGGTGTCGCTAAAATTACCTGACTTGAAATGTATTCAACACCAGTGTTGACTTGGTTCAACAGCAGTCGAGATATATCCAACCGTACCAACCAGTGCCATGTGAATGTGATAATACATACAGGACTAGCGGGAAACAACCGAAAATAATGAGTAACGCTTGTCTATTGTGGAGGATTTCTTATCATCACTTAGGCCTACTGTAACCTAAACTACTGACGACATCGCTGGGGATTTTGTCTTTATATATTTTATTTTTTATTTTTTTATTTACTGTTCATTAAAAAATAACATTTAATTGAATGTCAAATGATCTTATGCCCTTGTTATACATCACCAATATTTCCATTTATATTTTCCGGGAAATATCTAACAGCAAGGTCACTTTGACCATTCTTTTTCTATTGTTATTTTGACAGATGAGAGATGCACCTTAAGACACATACACTAACGCTCTTACACATTTTGCTTGGGTAGTGTGATTGGGTCAAAACAAGAGAACAGTTTGCAG
Organism: Typhlichthys subterraneus; assembly: GCA_027564835.1. NCBI lineage: Eukaryota > Metazoa > Chordata > Actinopteri > Percopsiformes > Amblyopsidae > Typhlichthys > Typhlichthys subterraneus. The sequence continues at coordinate 6,140 of JAODUH010056766.1, forward strand.
TTGCTAGACAATAATAGAGGACACTAGAATACTTGTTCTCATATGCTGTAAAACTGCTGCTGGGAACTCTATAGCGCATTTGTGAATTTCGGGGGGTGGGTTGATGGTGAGATATGTTGACAGGCAGAAAATTAGTGAATGAAAAGCACTTGTATAGCACAGCAGGCACTCCTAGAGAAGATTATGGACTGAGCCTGTAATAATGAAATAGTGTGTTATAAAATGACCTTTAGAGTTTTCACCTTTTTCCTATTTAATGTACTAAGTGTATTCTGTCATGCTGTCAGATTATTTTAAACCTGGGTAATTAGCCAACTGAATGTAGGCTATACTGTATAGCTGCTAACTTTGCAAGGCCATTGACCAGTCTACATTTCGTATATGGTTTTGTACTGTACAGACTTCCTCTCAGGAAAAGCCACGTCCTTAGAATAAACACTTTCACAAAACATTGTGGTCAGTTTTTGCAATGAATGTTGCTACACATAATCTTACCAATTATTGAAAGGGGGATTAAAAAGTGACATTTGAATTTGGACTTTAAACAATATCATAATACTATGCCATCCAGACTATAATTTCCTGTAGAACAATCGTAATACATTAGTATGACTTATTAAGTAGCCTATATGACTAACTGAATTATTAACTCAAGATTTTTAAACGCTAATGTTATATTATTTATATGATTATGGATGGATATTTTAAAAACGTAATTACTAGAATAATGCATTCATGTCAATCAAAGGAAATACCCTGAGTGCAAATGGCCAACCACATAATTGGGGTTTGATCATCTGACAGATCCAGGAACCTCAGAGGAATTGCACCGAGGGTCTTAAATTAAACAAGTCAGCGTTTGTCATGACCTAGTGGGCAGACTCCATTATCAACATAGAACATGTTATGTCTGTCCATTTACTTTGTGTTGGGATTTATAGTGCATGTTTTTTAAGAAATAGATGCGTGCATGGTTTTGCATTAAAGGCAGTAAAGAATGCTGGCCACTAGAGGGGGATATAGCGCTGCATCGCTAGGCCTAACAATGGAATGTACAATCACTACAACCTGAATATCTAAATATATAAAATATATATATAAAAAAAATATATAAAAATAAAATACAAAGCATAAAGAAAATGTACTATATTAAATGTTTTAAAGTTTGAATTGAAATACACTCATGTCAAATGACTGCACTTATAAAAGGCATCTACTATGCCAGGGGTAGGGAACCCTGGTCCTGGAGAGCCAAGCAACACACCTGATTCTAATGAATGGGTCGTTATCAGGCTTGTAACACACACACTGCTAACTTTGTTCATTAGGATCAGGTGTGTTGGAGCAGGGAGACATCTAAAACATGCAGGGCTGCGGCTCTACAGGACCAGGGTTCCCTACCCCTGTACTATGCTGTCTTGGTTTACGTTTGGTTTTAGGCAATACCAATGTGAGGGTCGGTTGACAGCAGCATTGGCAACATCATTCTACCAGGAGATGAAACTGCTGATGTGACCTGCTGTGTTTCTGCTGCCCCACATGCTGCAGCGGTTTACGGTAATCTGCGACAGACCCATTAGCTCTGAATACGATAAGGGTCCCATGTCCCAACCATTATATAGTTCTATGGTCCCACTCCCAACCCATCCCCCAACGACAGATAGGGTGACAACAGCCCACAGCACAGCACCCACCCTTAACCAATACCTCCAACAGCCAGTGCAAAAACAGAAAACTGTTTGTCTGCAGTTAGGTCTTATATATAGGCTACTGAATCTAACACTTAAAGCAAAGACTGTAATATTCTTACTATTAAGATTAGATAACCAGAAATGTCTGTAATTTGTGGATTTTCTTATTTCTGTCCTCACAGCAGATAAAAAACCCTAACCCTTTACAGAAAAATGTATTTATATTTAATTGCTTTTCCCTAATTTCTGCACGTTTTCACAATAGTCCTTTGATGAAACTAACCACAGACCAGATACATAATTAGTTGTATTACATTAATTTAAGTTGTGGATAAAAAATTAAATAAAAAAAAACATTAGATGGGGTGACCATAGTGACAAATAAATTTTATTAACAACTGGATTCTGATGGAAAAGAAATATAAATATTTCACATATAAACATGTTTTTTTAAGGTCACTTAAATGTTGAAGTGTGGTAGGTTACATAGCAACAAGGGATCTTTTACTGAAATGTATGTTCCATATTCTGAAATGTTCTCATGATTCCATTAATGCCTTGGGTTTAGCAAGAGATAACCATGCAACGAACCATCCCAGCAGCCCCCTTCACTTGTTGAAAAGAATTTAAAGACATGCAAGGCATCGTACTACCAAGTAAAACGGGCCTGAGATATTCTTTTTTAGCATATTTTTAGCATAGATCATAGAAGTGTGTAAGTAAGCACTCTAGACAAGGTTCAATACAGAAACTTGTGGTGTTGACTACCCAGTTCTCTCGTCATGCTCACATCAAATCAACAGAATATATTATAGCCAAGTTTGACATGGTCAAAACATCAGTGAGAACATTAAAGGTGTAGTCAGCGATTGTAAGCAAATACACATTTAGTAAAATTCTGAGTACCTCCTTACGGTTTACTAGCTGCCCGTTATGCGCGTGTGCTGAAAACACAATCCGGTGTTTCTACACAGCCCTGACTCTGTAAATGGGAACACCAAGTGGTGCGGACCGCACCACACAACACTATCCCAGCCTTGGTGATGCGTGTCCAATGCGGGGGGCAGAGCATCCGAGGGAGCACCCTATGGCATTTAAAAGAGAGTTGTTTTCGTTTTGATTAAGTAATCAAGTATTCAAATATCAACAATCTTTCTCCAGAATCCCTGAATGCCCCTTTAACTCCAGCAGACAACGCATTGCGATTCTCCTGTCACATTCATAGCATGCGATTCAATAGCGGTTAGCTTGGACATTTGTTCCTCCCCGTGCTATCGTGGCTAATGTGCAGAAATTCCCACAAGCAGACGTGCCTTTTCTGTATTCCGCGGGGTCGTCTCGACACCAGGAGGCTTCCAGTCAACACTCTGATGACGTGGTTATGCACACGAGGATCAGAGACCGGGAGGGACGGAGATGTGGACATTGCTGGGATATTATTAGCCCATCTCTCCACACAGCAGCACTGATCTGCTTCGACACGAGTCGTAATCGGCCCGTACAACTGCCGCCAGCCAAGGATTTATAATCATGTGACGCTGGGAACCACTCAAGCAAACAGCATCCCGGGCAGCTACCTAGGCCACAGTCATTAAGCACAATATGAACACACAGTGGTGCAAATTCTTCATCCTGACAGGTCATTAAATGTGCAGAGACCGTGTTGTTTATAGACAATGTATACCAGAATGCAAAATGCCATGGGGAATAGCCCTACTGACAGGATCTGGCAGTTCTTTTTGTTTAGCAAATTGATATTAATGTTGTCAACTATAAATGGTAAATGGACTGCATTTATATAGAGCTTTTATCCAAAGCGCTTTACAGTATCACATTCACCCATTCACACACACACACTGATGATGATTACTGCCATGCAAGGTGCGACCAACCGCACCCCCAAAGCGGGGAGCAGTTGGGGGGTTAGGCATCTTTCTCACAGGTAGGCCAACTCCGGGGTTAGAACAAACAACCTTCCGACTGGGAGCCCAACACCTAGACCACTAGACCATCCTGCCCAATAAAAATGTAAAAATAAAAGATAAGATGCAATAGCATCTTAAAAATGTAAGACATTCATGAAACGACTAAACTCTAAAAATCAAAAAGAACCTCTCCTGTCAATGCCATAGGGTGCTCCCATAGGAGCTCTGCCCCACACATTAGAAACGCATCGCAAAGCCCTCTGGTTTGTGTTCCCATTCATGGAGCTAGAGCTGTGTAGAAATAGCCTGGATCCACCCGACTATTAGCCTCGCGAGAACATTGTGATCTCACAAGCTTCCGTTTTGAGCTCAAATCAAAAGAAACTTCCTCAGAAGCTCCGCCCTACACATTGAAACGCAGTGCGAAGCCAAGTGTCGTTGTTGTCGTTTGCCACTTTGTTTATGTTCCCATTTACAATTAGCTAGCTTACATTAACTTTAAGTTATAATGGGTTGACCGTGTGCTATTAGCATGCATACCACCATGAGAAACTCAGGTCTTTCAATGCAAACGAGTTAATTTACCTTTGATTCTGTGCTGTTAATTAATAATTATGTAGTTATCAAATACAATCATTTATTAGTATGTAAATCTATAATAAATTATATCAGTTCTCAGGGCAGACCTTTCAAAAGTGATTAAGAAATGTGTCCCATTATATTTAAATAAATAATGATTATTTCAATCTTGTGTTTCTGACTCCAAGGCAGCTGCTGGGATAATTAAGTCCTCGACAGAAAGCAAGATATACAATATACTAGACTCACAAAACCACAATTATAGAATCAAACACTTCACATTTTCTATTACAAACACATTAATGCAGTTTTATTTTGATCTAATTCCTCTTTCAGTTTAACATAAATAACCACTAAATTTGGTAATGTGTTGATGCTGAAATTAGCCTCAAGTTGAGTGCGGAAGCACAGTCTACATTTAACATTTCCTTTATTATAAAAACAATTTAAAAAAGTAATCACTGCAACGACAAGACATATCTGCGTCGTTGGTTGCAACTAGCATGCAATAGTGAGGCCGGCATGAAACGCATGGGATCAGTTCCACCAAGGTTGGTGGAACTCTTTGTGAAGGACCCTGAGTGAATATACAATGGCATGTTTGGTTAAGGTTCTGACAAAATACATAAAATAATATTCATCTTTCCCTTTTATTGTAGCACACATGCACTTCAATATAAATCTGCCAAGGCGATGAATTCTAATGCAGATTTATTCAAACTAATCCCAGGATTGTGCCTTTAAATGACAGGGTACTTAGTGAGAAATGAAAGATGTGTCACCTTACAATATTAAAATCACGTCACTTGGCTAGAGAAACGCTGGCATTTATGTGGGAAGTAAATCCCCTCTTTATTCTACCCCATTTAAGGCCAAATAGAAATAAAATAGTAGCTGCCTGGAACGGAAAAGAAAATCCTCATCTACAAGGGTAAACAAGACCATTCAGGCGTATAATATAGGACTTGCATGAAAAAATTTACCTAAATTGAAGTATGTGAAGGCAATTTACTTTGGGCAATAAAAGAAAGTTTGAAAAGTATCTTTGGAAGGCAGTTGAAAAAGATAAATGAAGTTGCATATGCATAGGTAAAATGCTGTCATCTAATCATCTATGGATTAGATAATTAATAAATACTATGTTGTTGTAAACATCTGCTAAGCTGTTCACTTTTGGTAACCTGCAAAGAATGGTTCCAATTCCTTATGAAATTAATGACAGTTTATATTGAAATGCCATGAGGTGGACATAACTGAAGTTGTCATTCCATGGTTTTTCTTAAAGCTGTTTAAGCAGTTCTGTATCAACCAATAAATGGCGTCCTTATACACAAACTGTTCAGTGTGTGCTTGACAACCCTGTGTCGCCCTGACAACCGTGACATGTGTAACATCATTCAAATTCAAACTTGACCTTCTCCATGACCTTCCCGTACATATCACGCCATTTTCCTCTGCCATCTCCCTGTCATTGTGCGTTAAGGCCGCCTGGTACGTCTCGTGTTTGCGTGTCCGTTATGAACGCAGAGCGGAAGAAGAGGACCATCCCAGGGCCGGCTGGCACGTCCAACGGCGGCTTCCGGCAGCTTCCCTTTGCCTCCAAGACCAGTCTAGGCCTGAGCTGCGTTCAAACTGGCAAACAAAGGTGAACGTCCGCAAACACGTTGAAAACAGTTTCTCCGTTTGCTTCGAGTTCACTGCGAGCGTTTGCGAACACACGCGGTCTGAGGAGGTAATAGTCGGCGGACGCTAAACGAAGGGCTACAGAATAAATCGAACAAATTGAAATGTTTCCAACTTCTTCCAAAAAAAAGTGAAGAAAACGCTGCGAACGTTCGCCGCGTCTGAACGCACACCTGGGTCTTCCGCTACCGGAACGGCGGCGGCTCCAGCGGCTGCGGGCTCGGCCTGTAGAGCTGCTGAACGCGCACCGGCCTCCCGCCAGCGGGCCAGCCGCCGGCCAGCTGCCCGATCACCCGGAGCCCCACGGGCTGGCCGTGTCCCGAGGAGGCAGAGAGGCCAGGGCCAAGGAGCTGAGCCTGGGTCAGCCCCTGAGGGCTCGGGGCTGCCGAGGCCTGTGGGGCCGCGGGGTAATGGGGCACCAGGAAGGCAGGGGTCAGGCCGTAGCGCAGCTGGAAGACCCTCAGGGGACCCTGGGCTAGGAAGCCGTTGGGGAGCTGGGGAGGGTCTCGGGGTGGGGTGGGCTGCTGGGGAGGGTCCTGCTTGGCCTCGAGGAGGACCGCGTTCGCCGGTTCCTCTGGCCGCCGCTTCCCTCGCGACACCTCCTGGATCTTCTCAACCTGCGCCCGCCGGACGTGGTAGGCCCTCCTGGAGCTCTGGAACGAGTCCAGGAAGTCCTCCAGGGACACGTTCCCGTCCATGAACCTCTCCAGAAGCTCCTGAGAAGCAGCAGAGTGCAGAGGAGCAGGTGTCAGACACTTAACAGCTGGTATGCTTAGGTGTTCAGAATAACATGTACCGATAACGCGGTCAAACAGACCCGTTATATTCACTTAATGGACAAACACAGGTTTAGAGTACCAAAATGCAGAACTAAACGATACAAAAACAGCTTTGTCCCATCAGCCATTATTCAATTAAACCATTCATAAGAAGCACTTGTCAGACTGGTCGTCTCTGAACTGTTATAATCCATGTTTGTCGGTTGTCTGTGTCATGATGAACTGCGATAATGATTCTTTCACTGCAAAACAAATTTACCTTTGGGTATTAATAAAGTAACCTAACCTAACACTGTTTACCAGGCACACGTCTGTGGATAAGGGTCTGTTGTTTCAAAGCAACGTGCATGTGCAGAGTACACAAGGGTATTTAAGAAGGACTGTGAATGTTATTCCCTTTCCTCTGATGTGGTTCACAAATGTCTGCGTGCGCGAGTTGGCCAACCCTAAAGCAAAGGCAACTAATCTGAGACACTCTTCCATCAGATAATGCAAAAAGCACACCACGACTAGCAAAATCCACAAATCACTGTGCTGCTCACGTTACACAACATTCTGTCTGGGATGTGCTTTTTTTTTTTCAGAGCGGTGGGTATATTACACAACCTAGCCCAGACAAGGGTGTACATATTACAAGATCTTTCACCTGGAAAAACAAGGAGCAGAGTGAGAATGGCATCCGATACCATTTACAGCATTTCAAGGTGGATATAAGCCCTAGAAAGTGACTGACTTTGCAAAAATCGCTGTAAAACAAGCTGGCCCTCGTATATTGTGTCGTTGCATTCATAATATATTCACAGTAACAACCTAGCTTTGAGTGCCCGAGGTGTCAATAGCTAGCCTGGTGTAACCAGACCATATCCACTTTGTGAATAGGTCTGGCCACGCTCCGTTGGGAAGTGTTTGCAGTCGTAACTTGGCGTAGACCTCTGGTTCATATTGAATCTATTGGACAGCGCTGAACCAATCGGCGTTAATAAAATTTATTTGATCCCTTCATCAACCGTCATCTCTAACCCACGCTGATTGGGCGGCCAGCAGTGTGGCTGTGGAAACACTACAGTGATCAGGGTTTCCAGACTGTAATATCAGCAAAATAAATGTATCTGAGACCAATACTCATGCAGAGCAAGGCTAGTCAATAGAACCGCTTATTCCAAATATATATACACACACACAGCCGCAGAAATAAAGAGACCACTGGAGCAGTTTCTCATATTTATACTATTTATACATTTATTTTTTGATTTTAATGTAATATGTATTTTTAGATGTATACAGAAATGTTCTATTTCTGTTATTTTTTTACATTTACAGTATAATTATACCATGACATTTTAAAGAATGCGCAGTGGTCTACATTTTTTCCGCAGCTGTAGGTTTTTCCAAAATGAGGAGAGGTCAGAAAGGCTGCGAAGCCCATTATTCTGCAGAGGAACCATTTGAAGCAATAATCAGTTGCAACATGTTCTTCTATCCAGTCTGCCTTCATAAAGCTCTGGTTGATTGTAACATTGATTACCTTACTGCAGAGCCTATGTGACAACTGGTATACAGCCCTAGTACATGTACCCACATATTGATTTATTTCATGACAGTTAAATGAATGGGCCTTTCAGCATTATATTTTCTCTACCAGCTGAGCCAACATTTTGTTAGCAGACTGAGATTTATGTAGAAAGAGGATCATCACACTCAGTCAATGGCTTGGGAATTGATTTGGTAGTTATTGTGTTGCAGTTACGTGACTACAAAAGTGGAACCACCGCTACAGAACCCCTATAGGAATATAATGCATTGATCCATCCAGTATTTTTTGTTTTTTTTTGGGCCAGGGGGTATTATAATGTTAAATAAACAAATCCATTTTTTTTTTTATAGAAAGATGTTACTATTTCTATTAGTTAGTCAGACTGCATTTGTGTAGCAATCACCAATGGTAGCAAGCACATCTTTTGACAGAAGACATATACCCTGTGGAATTAATATGGGGTTCTGAGGGCAGTATGGCAAGATCAAGGAGCGAAACATTAACATTGACAGTAAATCCATCAACAACTGGTAAAATTATACATTATGCGCTGATGGAGTAACAAAAGGACTTGTAGCAATACAATGTCAACTGCAATTTGTGTCGTCGTGTTGGAGACAGAAGGACACCATTCTGCTTTATATCGCTGCTACCGCTGCCATCTATTGGCCGCGCTGCCTGCAAAATTATCCAATTATATTATATCATGCAGCCTCTCTCACAAATGGCAAGAGCTTGCTCTTACGTAAACTACTGGTTATGTGGCCACCCCATGCTCTGAATCAGCATTCCTCATAGGGGGCCCGTTACAAAATGGATTCACCACACACGCACACACGTAGCAGAATAAAGTAAGCTAGTTACAATGGGGTCTGTCTGGAATGTATCTATTAAAATGACTAGAGGCTCAAATTTGCACAAAAGAAGGGCTATTCAATGGATTTGTTTTTTAAATTCTCAGCTTGTGTCTGAGACGCCAGCGATGCCATTAAGATAAACGTTTGAAATGGAAGACAGACAGACGATGGAAAATCGTGTTTCTGGAGAAATTGGATTTAATGAGTTCATAGTTCTACAACCATGTTTCGCCTGTTTTTGATCAGTGATCCTAAGCCTAACCTGGCATCGTACTAATTGTGACAATCGCACCTTTTGACATAGCCTTCAATGGTTTTACAGCAGTAAAAAAAAAAAAAAAAGGTATATAATTCTGTATATTACAAACATATCAAAGAGGAACAACATTAAATCTAATATTACAGTGCAGATAGATACTGTATATAGTTGTAAACAATGATGCAGTACACCACTTTATTGTCATTATTAAATGTTATTAACACAAACAACATTAGTCAGGCCATCTGTTAAGCATGTTTAACGACCATCTGCAGTCATTGCAATTGGTGACTTCTGGCCTCATTATGCTGAACAATGACCGCAAAGTAAGGAAGGCATCCTTAAATACTGTATTAAAACAAGTGAATTAGGACAAATATTATTAGATCTGTGTTTTTTTTTTATTACAAAAAATAAAAGATAATTAAAGTACAGCCAGCGAGCCCTGGTTATAGAGCAGATTTGTGGGGTAATTAGGTTGGTTAGACAGACTGGCACTTTGGTCTGTTGGAGTCTCTGCAGAGAGAACTGAATGGCGCTTGTCTGCACAAAAGGGTCTTACATACGTTTATTATATAGTCAGTTTAACAGGCAACAGTCTAATGTGGCCTACACACTGACTTATGCACAACGTATTTCAGCGCAGGGCACTTTTCATTGGAGATAGCAAGCGGCTGGGCGAAGCTGTTGTGCCATTTGAGTAATGAAATAGCTGAAGAAACGTATACCATTATTACCAACAGTCGTTACGCACAAACCGAAAGATTTTGATTTCTCTAGAGGTGCAAACACATTAAGAGGGGTGGGCTGTCAAACAGGAATATGCATTCCTTCCGAATAGTGCTGACACGTGTATGCAACAAGCATGTGCTGGTAAGGGTTTTACCTCGGAACGCTCCTCAGCTCCTGACACCTCTTCCTGGAGAAGGCTCTCCACTGTCTGTAAGCTGTGCTTCTGGCCGTGAGCCTCTGAGGAACACAAAGGCACAAAGTCACTCAGCAGCATTGGCGTGTGGAGGGACGGTGTGGTGGAGTCGTGATCTCATGTCAAAACAATTCAGGAAACAGAGGAAACGCCTTGAGGAAAACATTCATACTTCCAGAGGAATGCTGAGATGTCTTAAGGGGTGGTCTTTTTATCCCCCCCCCATCTTTTGGTTTGACTTAGTTAGGCGAATCCACTTAAATAAAAGGGAATTTACAGTAGAGAGAGACTATTTTACTTTCATCCAGATGTGGCCGTAACTTGTAATCTATTAATGATTTGCTTTGCTAAATAATACTGGAATAGTAATGCTAAATAAATAATAAAACAACATGAAGATCACAAAGATAATCTTCTCTGTAAATGCAAGGCAATTGTGTACATGTGTACAGTGTTGTGGAAGGAATCTTTTAAAAATAAAAGGCGGCGTCAGCGATTGTAAGCCAATACCCGATTTGTCAAATTCAGCGATTGTCTCCTCACTAGGCTAGCTGTCCATTCTGTGTGCCTGCTGAAAGGATAACACAGTGTTGCTACACAGCCCTTGCTTTGTAAATAGGAACACAAACAAAGTGGTGCAGACCGCACCACACACACACCAATATCGCAGCCTTGGCTATGCAAGTCCAATGTGGAGGGTGGGGGTTGGGCGGAGCTTCTGAGGGATCACCCTAAGGGGGAGGAGTTTGTTTTAATTTAGTTCAAATATCAACAATCATGTCTCCAGAATCCCTGACTGCACCTTTAATAAACCCCATCACAAAACGTATCGCCGAGAAAAACAACGGCGCGTGCCTAAATATTTAATGTGTCTGTCGATATGGTTAAAAAATGTACAAGGCACATTAACTATTAAAAATCACAAAGCAAAAATTCCCCCGCCTGGCCTGCTGCTGCGTATGACGCGAGTACATTACTCCAACGCATGCGCACACACACACACACACACACACACACACACACACACACGCCACACGCCACACACACGTTTCCAGCTTCAAGCAGAGACAGGGATCACAATCCGCTAGCCTGACCGAACTGACTGCGTGTCTGGCTCCTCGAGACAAGTTTCTCCCGGTGTGCCAGAGTTCAGCGAGGGGTGGGGAGCAAAGACGGGTCACACAGTGACGACACAAATGTTTCTGATTCGCTCTGGGGGTTAAGGGGGGTGGGGAAGTAAGTGTCTCCATATTTGATGTCACTTAACCATACAGATAATAATAATAATAATAATAATAGGTCTCAGTCGCCAGCTTTGCTGGGTGGGAGAGCTCACGCGGAAGTAAAGTGACTTTACAGCAACCGACAAAAGGTGAATCGGTGACAAAGTGCGGTCCTGCCGCCACCTTCCACATTAATAATGATAATCCAACGCTCCATGCTATGGCTTTGAGCCTCTGTCACCATCTTGTAGTAGTAAAATGCTCAGGAGAATACAGTTAAGAAACCAGGGATGACCTTGCCCCCGACCCTACAGGTGGTGGGGGTGGGGGCTGTAATGAGAGGTGACAGCCAGGCAAACAAAAATCGGCCCATCGCAGCTGTGCGTGACCTACATTTTAGGTGGGCGAGCCGGGGAATGGTTAAAGTTGCCCTGTATGACTTTCTGCCACTAGATGTCACACTAATCACACCAGACAAGAACAAACGCTCCGTGAGTGAGTGGGTGGGACAGACACGCACACACACACACACACACACACACACACACACACACACACACACACACACACACACACACACACACACACA